>PVIY010045333.1:0-19146 GCA_004026745.1 Myrmecophaga tridactyla | reverse complement strand
TACTTAAAGTTAGGCCTAAGAGTCACCCCCAAGAGAGCCTCTTTTGTTGCTCAGATGTGGCCTCTCTCTCCAGCCAACACAACAAGCAAACTCACCACCCTCCCCCTGTCTATGTGGGACATGACTCCCAGGGGTGTGTCCTTCCTGGCAACGTGGGACAGAGATCCTAGAATGAGCTGAGACTCAGCATCAAGGGATTGAGATAAACCCTAGAATGAGCCGAGACTCAGCACCAAGGGATTGAGAAAACCTTCTCGACCAAAAGGGGGAAGAGTGAAATGAGACAAAGTGTCAATGGCTGAGAGATTCCAAATAGAGTCGAGAGGTTATCCTGGAAGTTATTCTTACACATTAAGTAGATATCGCCTTGTTATTCAACATGTAATGGAGAGGCTGGAGGGAACTGCCTGAAAATGTACAGCTGTGTTCCAGTAGCCATGTTTCTTGAAGATGATTGAATAACGATATAGCTTTCACAATGTGACTGTGTGATTGTGAAAACCTTGTGTCTGATGCTCCTTTTATCTACCTTGTCAACAGACGAGTAGAACATATGGAATAAAGATAAATAATAGGGGGAACAAATGTTAAAATAAATTTAGTTTGAAATGCTAGTGATCAATGAAAGCGAGGGGTAAGGGGTATGGTATGTATAATCTTTTATTTTTCTGCTTTCGTTTTATTTCTTTTTCTGTTGTCTTTTTATTTCTTTTTCTGAATGGATGCAAATATTCTAAGAAATGATGAATATGCAACTATGTGATGATATTGTGAATTACTGATTATATATGTAGAACAGAATGATCATTAAAAAAAATTGTGTGACCAAAAAACAAAAAAAGGCACTATCCATGTAACCACCATCCAGGCCAAGAAAAAGAACTTTGCCAGTACTCCAAAGGCCCTGTGTGTCTCTATCAGATCCTACACCCATCCTTCCTCACCAAAGGTAAAGAGTATTCTGACTTTATGCCAATCATTCCTTGCTTTTCTTAGTAGCATATGTGTATCTTCTTAACAATACAGTTTCTTTTGTCTGTTTTTGAAGATCTGTATGAAATAGTATTACATGCAGCTGTTACACATAGGGGCAGAATTGCTACATCCCAGTGCAGGCATGTCTTCCACTTTATTAGATAATGCTAAAGTCTTCCCAAAATAGTTTTACCAAATTGTACTTCCATTAACTGTGTATGAGAGTGTCTCTTGTACCACATCTTCATCATCAGTTGTATTATTGGACTTTAATTTTAGCTGTTGTAGTGTGTGTATTTAGTGAATTCCTTTATGGCACTAATTTGCATTTATCTGATTATTAATGAGGTTGAGCACCTTTTCATATGTTTGTTGGTTTTATGGATTTCTTCTTTTGTGAAGTGCTAGTTCAAATCTTTTGCTTACTTTTATTTTTATTGTTAGGATTTTCCTTCGTGATTTGTGGGAGTTCTGTTTTGGGGCAGGGGGGCGAGGCATGGGCCAGGAATTGTAGGAGTTCTTTATACATCCTGGAACAAATCCTTTGTCAAGTATATATGTTTTCAAATGTTTCCTTCCATTCTGTGGGTTGTCTTTTTTTTTTGCATGGGCAGGCACTGGGAATCAAACCTGGGTTTCTGGCATGGCAGGCGAGAACTCTACCTGCTGAGCCACCGTGGCCTACCTCTGTGGATTGTCTTTTGATGAACAGATATTCTTAATTTTAATGTAGTCAAGTTCATCAATCTTTTCCATTATGGTTAGTGTATTTGAGTCTTAAGAAATAGCTCCCTAGCCTGAATTCTAAATGCCTTTTTAAAAAAATGCAATTTTACTGAGACATATTCACACAGAATAGGAACCATCTGAACTATACAATCACTGGCTCACGGTATCATTACATCGTTGTGCACACAGTCTCACTAAATGCTTTTTAATTTGCCTTTTACATTTAGTCCACTGTATAGTGGGCATTGATTTTTGTGTGTGACCTGAAGTGGGGATTCCGTTTTACTTTTTTCCTATAAATACCCAATTATCACAGCAACTTTTATTGAAATGTTCTTTCTTTCCTGCTCAAAAGCACACCTCTATGATATATCAAGTGTTCATAGAGATGTGAGTCTGTATGGGGGCTCTGTATTATATTTCAGTGGTCAATTAATCTATCTTGGTGTCAATACAACACTATCTTATTATAGCTTTGCAATTATATCTTGATTATCTGGTAAGACAGGTCTTCCCACTTTGTCTATCTTCTTTGAGAGGCTATTCTTGGCCTTTTGTATTTCCATGCAAATTTTAAAAGTTTGTCAGTTTCAAAACTCACAGAAAAATCTGTTAGGAATTAGATTAAGATTGAGCTGAATCAATTGTAATGAATGTACTTTGGGGAGACTGATTTCATCATGACATTGAATCTTCCAATCTATGAAGGTGAGATAGTGCTCCATTTATCTTAGCTCTTAATTTGCTACAAACAGGTATTACACATATTTTATTATATTTATATATATTGATGCTATTGTAAGGGTAACTTTAAAGTTATTCATTATCTAATTGTTTCTTATATATGGAAATATGATCGATTTTTGTATATTGAGCAACCTCGCTAAACTCTAATCAAGTCTATTAATTTATTCGTAGATTAATTTGAATTTTCTATACATATTATCTTATTATCTGTAAATACTAAAACTTGTTTTTTTTTCTTTAATCTAATCCTTTTACCTTTTATTTCCTTTTCTTGTCTTAATGCTCAGGCTAGGATTCCTGTTACAAGACTCAATAGATGTGGTTATACCAGGAATTCCTTTATATTAAAGAAATCCCTTTCTAGTTTTCTAAAATATTTTATAACAAATAGATACTAATCTCATCATATGCTTTTTCTGCATTTATTGAGATGAACCTATGATTCCTTTAATCTATTAATATGATAAATAAAATGAATGCACTTTCTAATATTAAACCACCTGTAAATTTCTAGGATTATAAAGTCTTAGTGTGTTGATCTGATTTGCTGATATATATTTTTTTATGGTAGAAGTTATATTTTTTGAAAAGAATTAACATATTTGCTATAAAATTCGTAACAGGAATATTTACTGAATGTTTATTTTGATGCACAAACTTGAACATTACATACCAAGTACAAACCAGTAGCACTAGTTTTTCCTTTATTTACATTTTATGAAAATTGTTATGAAGTTTATGTCAAAAGAACTTACGATGGAGAATTTACATTAGAAAAATAATATTCTTGATAAAGCATTCTCAAGGAGTTCAGTCACACTTTCTACCTCTTTTATAAGGCAAAAAACCCTGGAACAGCATATTATAACCTATTTTACAAAATACCGTAAGTCCAGACACATATTCAAGTTTTCTTTTGGTATGATTTTTCTTCACTGTGAAATTACTTTTTCTGTTGTGTTTTTTTTAGTAAAACAGAAGATAGACTTTCAGGAAAATGTCATTAATGATTTCAGCTATATGTTACATACACAACTCTGCAGCCTAGCAACAACCCTTGCTACACAATCTTTAAATTTAAATATTATGCTTGGTGAGCTATTCTCAAATGTAGCATATTTTAAGATTTTGCCAGGATTATGACTGTGGAATCATTGTTTGGTGTTCATACGAAACATATCTGTCACAGTATGAACCTTTTTGGTTTGTTCAAGGAACTGGTACACAATTACGCTTCCACTCACAAGAGAATGCCATGGATGTAACTAAAGTCAGGTTCTAGTGGCTCTGCAAAGGAGCCACAGCTGGACCAGCCCCAGTCCTCCTGCGAGAGCCTTGTGTAAGATGGTGCAGCCCCGGCCAGCCCTGGACAGTTTAATTTCCATTGGTTCTTGGCTCTTCACAGTTAGGTAGTTTTAATTCCTTCAAAGACACACAATTTCCATCTTTCTTACAGTGTTGCTCCCACACCAGTGAATTCCTTGGAGTCCAGCTGTTGCATGTGTGACCAAAGGTATTCTATATTGGCTCCAAATGGACAGAAGTGAAGAAACGTGGATATGATGCCTATTAGCAGAGCTTCTTTCTCTGATTTTAAGCCTAGGCTTCTTTTCTCAATATTGTTTTCTCAGTCTTGGTTGACTAATGCAACTGTCAACACATTGATTTCATCTGAATCCTCATGGCTATGGCCATTGGTCTTGACCAATTCCTTGGTGCCTTTTAATTGTTCCTGGAGAACTTTAAGTAACACCTGCTTGTGGGACTGCTCTTCTGCTTGTTTCAATTCTGATTTTTGTTGTTTAGCTTCTCCTGGATGGTCAGCAATTGCTGTTGAATGCCCTGTATGGTTTGCTGCAGGAACTGCAGCGATGGGTCCTTGGTGAGGTTCTCTTCTGCTCAGAACAGTTGCTCTTTTTCTTTTTCTTTTTTTAAATTTTTTATTAATTAAAAAAAATTACAAGAAACACAAACATTCCCAACACATACACTCAGCAATCCACAATATCATCAGTTGCTCTTTTTCTTGTTTCTGCAATTCCACCTCATTCCTTGATTTGCTGACATTTTATTGAAGATTTTGGTATCTCCATTAATGAGTGAGATTGGCCTGTAATTTTGTGTTCCTTCCTGGTTTTGTTATCAAAGTAATTCTGGCTGAACAAGAGCTGAGGAGTGTTTTTTCTTTTCCTATTCTCTGGAAAAGTTAAAATTAAAATGAGTTGCACTTAGAAAATTGGTGCAGCTTGCTTGTACAGTAGCATCCTTGACTTTTCTTTTCCTTTGTCATTTCACACCTAATCCATATACAAATTCTGTTCACTCTATCTTCAAATTAAATCCAGAATCCAATCACTTCTCTCCACCTCTACTGCTACCACCTTGGTTCAGGCCACCAACATCTCTTGCCTGGATCATTGCAATAGCCTCCTAAGTAGTCTCATTGCTTCTATGTATCCATCATAATATATTAAACATGTGGGTCAGATCATGTCACTTCTCTGCTCAAATCCTCTACTGCATGCCCATTTCACTTGGAGTAAGATCCATAGTCCTTCTAATGGCCTAAAAGGCCTGACATGGTCTGGTTACCCTGTTCTCTTTCTGTCCTCATCCCTGCTTCTCTCTCTCTCTTTTTTAAATTTTTATTAATAAAACCAATCAACATACAACACGAACATCCTTAATGTATGAGCATTCCATATTTGGTGTTCACTCAATGGCTCACAACATCATCACACAGTTGTATACTCATCACCGTGATCATTTCTCAGAACATTTATGTCACTCCAGAAAAAGAAATAAAAGGAAAAAAGAAAAAAACTCATGCATGTCATACCCCTCACCCCCCCTCTCATTGACTATCAGTATTTCCCTCCACTCAATTCATTTCAACATTTGTTCCCCCCATTAATTTATTTTTAATCCATTTTTTTTACTCATCTGTCTATACTGTAGGTAAAAGGAGCATCAGAACAAAGCTTTCACAATTACGCAGTCACTTTGCGAAAGCTATATCATTATACAATCATCTTAAAGAAATATGGCTACTGGAACACAGCTCTACAGTTTCAGGCACTTCCCTCTAGCCACTCTAATATACCTTAGACTAAAAAGGGATTATCTATATAATGCGTAAGAATAACCTCCAGGATAACCTCTCGACTCTATTTGAAAAATCTCAGCCACTGACTCTTTATGATTTTTTTTGCACGGGCAGGCACCGGGAATCGAACCCAGGTCTCCAGCGTGGCAGGCAAGAACTCTGCCTGCTGAGCCATGGTGGCCCACCTGCCACCGACTCTTTATTTTTGTTTCATTTCTCTCTTCCCCCTTTCAGTTGAGGTTTTCTCAATCCCTTGATACTGAGTCCCAGTTCATGCTAGGATTTCTGTCCCACACTGCCAGGGAGATTTACACCCCTGGGAGTTATGTCCCACATAGAGTGGGGAAGAGCAGTGAGTTTGCTTGCTGTGTTGACTGAGAGATGGGCCACATCTGAGCAACAAAAGAGGTTCTCTGGTGACTCTTAGGCCTAATTTTAAGTAGGCTTAGTTATCCTCTGCAGGGATAACCTACTTCTTTCTCTCTCTTAAGTCACTCAGTTCCAGACCAACTTGCTGTTCCTCAAACTCTTCAAGCATGTTCCCACCACAGGGCCTTTGGACTTGTAGTTTGTGTTGTCTGGAACACCTTCCCACAGAAATCCATATGACTTGCTCCCTTAAAGATTTCACGTTTCTGCTCCAATATTACCTTATCAGGTATATTTATATAAATTAGCAAACTTCTGCATCCCTTACCCCCTTAGCTTGATTTTGTTTTTCTTTTATATATTTATTTACTTATGGGCCTGAATCCAGCCACAAGAATGTAAATACCAAGAAGGCATGGATTTTCTCTGTATATTCAGTAGGTAGAACAATGCCTGAAAATAACAGGTACTCAATATATACCTTTTGAATCAACAATGAGTATTTTATTATGTCTGACCACTTGCATGCCCGTCAGCTTTTCTAGCTTTATTTCTGCACATCTTACTATCATTACCATTAAGAACACAGTACCTGGTCCATTGCCTTGTACATAACCATTGCTTAGTAAAAAAAAACATGTGAATGAATGTACATTCTGAGCTTCACATGTTTACTTAGCTCCTATCCTCCCTTTGGAGAACTTTTTCTTCCCATTGTTCCCTCTTTCCCCATTTCTATTCCTTTCTCTTTTCTATTTCAACCTTACTCATCCTCTTTTCTCTGCTCTTTCTAACCTGACTTCTTTAGTCTTCTTCCTTCCTTTTTTTTCTCTAAAGTCTCCTCTTTCCCTACTCAATCAATTATTCTCTCGTTTTTTTCCACTCACTCCTCTTTCTCTCATAGAAACATGAAACATCTGAATCAGAATTGGCCTTAGAGATTGCATCATCTAATCTCTCACTTTGCAGAAATAGAAGAGATACTACAAGATGACATGATTTGCTTTAAGGAAACAGCTAGCCTTCTTTCCTCCCTTTCTTAGCACTGGCTGGAATCAGACAAACTTACATTTGGATTGAATCTCAGATCCACCAATCCTGGTGACCTTCATCAAATTACTTAACTTCCGTGATCCTCAGTGTCCTCATAGATTAAATGAGATATTAATATGTACCTCAAAGAGTCATTGTAAAGATTGAGGAAAAAATTGAACAAATAAAGCACCTGGCACATAATAGAACAAATGTTGGTTCTTTTCTCATTCTTTCTTCTTATATTTTTCTTTTTTGTTTCCCTCTTTAAAATGATTAAGATTGGGCTCATTAATTCTTTGGTTTCTTTGTACTTTGAATATTTTACTATGCCTTGACCTTCCCCTCACTATTATGTTTCATCTCTTCCATTCTCCTCCTCCTCCTCCTTGTGCATTCCTCCCTCCACTTTGTTCTTCCTCCCTTCCCCTCTGCTGTTTCTCCTTCCCCTATGCCTGGTTCTCACTCTTCTATCATGCACTAAAGGATGTAAACCATAAACACTGAGCTTGAAGTCCTTTCAGCTCTAACAGTCTACTAGCCCTATGACTTTCTCTTAATTTCTTTTTTCTTCTTCCCCTTTCTCCTCTTTCTGTTACTTACAAGTTCATTAAGTTCTCTGGGCCTCAGTTTTTCCATCTGGAAAATGGAGATAATAATCACTAGATTGTTGTAAAGATCAAATGAGTTAAGTAAAGGTCTCAGCCCAGTGCTTGGCACAAAAGCCTCCAACAGGCCACTAATTTTCTTCTCATTTGACCTTCTGCAGACCAAAAATGAAATATAAAACACTATAGAAATATTAGGGTTTTTTTTTCCTTCTCTCTCTCTAAAGTAACATGGTGAAGGAAAAGACAGCTTTGGGTTTGAAGAGAACTGGGTTCCAGTCAAACCCATGAGTTCAGATGAGCTCAATTTCCTTATCTGTAAAATGAGAATAATAAAACATATGCCTTCCTCCAACCTAGGGCTTTTTTGTCCCCCGGAAATAATAACAGTAATAATAATAATAAGTGGTCAATTTATAGAAAGCATCACTCCACAAGTACATGCTGTAGTCGCGGTAGAGGGCGTCCTGGCATTAGCTTGAGGAGGCAGAACAGTTGTAAGGATTCACTGGGATAAAAATGTTTTAAACGCCTGACTAACAGTAAGCACTCAATATATGTTAGCTATTCTTCTTTTCTCCTGATTCTCAAAAAATGAGTGGGTGAACTATCCAGGTTACTTCTGTCGCTAACGTTCTATTATTATTACTTCTTCCTCTATCCTTTTCGTTCCGCCTCCCCCATTTTTTTTTCCTCGTTCTCCCTCTCTCCTGCCATTACAGCTGCAGTCTCGCGCCCAGCATCCGGGGAAGCCTGGGTCTCTACGTCTCGGACTGTTTCCAACTCACACAAAGCCAACTCGGACGCGCCTGAGGCCGAGAGTTCTGTCTGCGATTAGCGTCAGGCGCTCTCCCACCAATAAAGTTTTATTGAAACAGAGCAGAAAAAAAAGGCACCCGTCAGTCTTTCTCCAGCAGCCAATCAGAGAGTAGGATTCCTGCGTCCCTCACTCGAGCTTCAGTAGTGAGGAGGCTGGGACGGAGTTTGTCTCGCCAGATACCCGCGTCCTTAGAGCGGAAGTACGGCCGGAAGAAGGCCATAGAGTTTAGCAGCTAGCGCGACCCTGGAGGGAGGTGGCAGGAAAGGCGCAGAACAGCTGCCGGAGGTGACGGTGCGGTGGCCCCGCCCGATGCACTTGGAAGACGGAGCTTTCAGGTAGCGACCCGCAGAGTGTGACCTAGGGTACGACCGGGCAGTCGGCGGGAGCCTACGGTCTCTGAGCGGCCTCTTTAAGGGAGGGGGCGGAGCCACGTGTAAGGAGTGTGGGGGAGAGGTCACATGATCGGGGGCACGTGCGGGGCACGAGGGGAAGACTGAGGGAGTTCGTCGTCGTTGGGGTGGACGTCATGTGACACTACTTCCCCCACTGTATCCTGTGTCTTGGGGCTCAGTGGCATGCGTGTGGTGGCGCTTGGGGTTAGACCCAGGGGGTCGGGAAAGAGGGTGGACCTGGCATCGCTGTCTCAGCCATGCTCTGGTCAAATTGGGCGATTTTTGGATTTCTAGATCCGAGTTCTAGACCAGTTCATCTCTGATTTCGC
Organism: Myrmecophaga tridactyla; assembly: GCA_004026745.1. Lineage (NCBI taxonomy): Eukaryota > Metazoa > Chordata > Mammalia > Pilosa > Myrmecophagidae > Myrmecophaga > Myrmecophaga tridactyla. The sequence goes on along the minus strand of PVIY010045333.1, from coordinate 10,039 downwards.
ATTGTAGAAGTGACTCAGTGCCTCAGATATCCAGCCCCTCCCCCTTTTGCTTCCCATCCTGCCAGCGTTCACAGATGCCAGCTTCACATCCTCTTTCCTTGCAGCTCCGGACATCCTGAACCCAGATACCCCCAGCACAGTGCAGCCATGAGTGCAGAGGTGAAGGTGACAGGGCAGAACCAGGAGCAATTTTTACTCCTGGCCAAGTCAGCCAAGGGGGCGGCACTGGCCACACTCATCCACCAGGTGCTGGAGGCCCCTGGTGTCTACGTGTTTGGGGAACTGCTGGATATGCCCAATGTTAGAGAGGTGGGTTTTTGGCCTGAAAAATCCACAGGGAAGCTTGGGGCAAAGTTTCAATTTGAGATGGAAGGACAAGGATTCATTTTGCAACCCTAAAACCATTCAATTGAATAAGAATACTGTGACTAACTGGCACAAAAGAAAGTAAGCAAGTGAACTTCTTAGTTTCCTTTGAAGATGAAGGCTCTGTAAAATTTGGTCATTATTTCTCAGTTCCCTCTGCTGTGTTTCCAGAAGCTTTCCACAAGTCTTTGGGGGAGGGGGTCACTTTCTACCTTATCTGCTTTAAATAAATTAGCATATGGCACAAAGGAAGGAGAACAGGGCCTGCTAGTTTAACAAGTTAATTCCTTCCATTTACACTTATCCATAATCCCACTGGGTTCCTACAATAACAATATCATAACCATTTTCAAAAGAGAAAACTGAGCCCCTAAAATGAAACTGACCTGATCAAAATGACATGATTATTAAGAGCTATTACACTTGAGAAGATAGGCTGGAACACAGGTTTCCTATTCCAAATGAAATACTTAGAAATAAAAATGTCTGAATATAAAAATTTCTTAAGTCTTTGGGCATTACTCTGTGGTACAGGGAAAATTGTGGTTGCTTTCCTTTGTAATAGAACAAAAGAGAATCAATGTGAAGAAAAATAAGCATTATTAGGTGCCTATTTAAGAGAGACAACTCTGCTAGTAGTCTGGGAACACCAGAAAAGTATGAGACATGGTACTTACCCATTTGAAGCTTACATTCCAGTTGAAGATATAAGATGAATGAATATAAACCTATAAATCATCCAGTTAATAACTATTTACTGAGTGAGCCATCTACATGCCTACCTTTGCTAGATCCTGAGTGAGAAACTACATCCATAGACTTGTTGAAAAGAAAGGTATTCTTTAGGTAACAACCTTAGGCATAGATTGATTAAGTTCCAGGATGGGTGATCACTGTTAGGAGGAGGTAGAGATCTGGGTGAGTTGGCCTGGGTGATGCAAACTTCTGGCTGAGGTGGGTCTGAAGCAGAGGCAACAAACTCAAGTGCCTTTCTTGGCCATATAGCCATCGGATGAGTGAGGTGGAGGCACGAGTCTGTCGTGAGTTGGGGAGTACAGCAGACTGTCTAAAGATATTCATATTCATAAATATTAAATAGTCTGAAGACCTATCAGTATAATTTGTAATGTCTGATTTGTGTTTCTATCATTTTGTGGTTTTTTTTTTTTTTTTTTTTTGGTGGGGGGGATGAAGGTTTATGGATGAGAAGACAATGTAAATTGGGGGAATAGCATAAACAAAGGCCTGGAGATAGAAATGAGCTCTCCCTGTGGGGACAGTGGTCAGAGAGGCAGAGAATTTCTGTTTGTAAGCTAGGTGAGGTCACGTTACAGGAGAAAGATGGGGCCAAGGAATAGAGGTCAAAACAGGGCAGGGCTGGGAGGGAGCAGAGGGAAGCCCTCCCTGTCACCTCTTTTCCCTCATATTCTTGCAGCTGGCTGAGAGCGACTTTGCATCCACTTTCCGGCTACTCACAGTGTTTGCTTATGGGACATACGCTGACTACCTAGGTAACCGGTGGGGTTGGAACTTTGAAGGATTGGAGTTGGGAGAAGGAAACTTTCCAGAGGGACTTAATTGAGAGAAATTCCTGGGATACCTTAGTTGGATCCCCTAAGTGCACAAGGTCAGAGTCAAGACCTGGATTGGCATGGAAGACAAAAAAGAGAAAAATCAGGTAAGGGGTTAGGGCTTCCCACAAAACTAAAGTCAAGATTCTCTGCACTTTGTCGTTTTTCCCTAGCTGAAGCCCGGAATCTTCCCCCACTCACAGAAGCTCAGAAGAATAAGCTTCGGCACTTATCAGTTGTCACCCTGGCTGCCAAAGTCAAGGTGAGTGGCAGTCCCCCCAATTATAAGCCAGAAGTCTGTTCACAAGGGCCCATCTTCAGGGATTTTGTACTGGGATAGCCTTTGAGCCAGCTCTCACTTCCTTGTGCCCCTTGCCTCCCAGAGGTCTGTATCTAATGCCATTACCTGCAACCTTTTAGGCTGAGTGTTATTCTCTTAGTTTTTGTTTTATTTTAATTTTCAATCAACTTAAATTCTGCATAAAACATCTTTTGTATTGCTAGAGTGGGTGCAGAGGCCCAAACAGGCAAAAAAAAGAAAGAAAACATCTTTTGTGGTTTTGTTAAAATAGCAGTCAGGATACTGTTTGTTTTATTGTTCAACAGTTACTCTCCTCCCCTCTGTATATAAAGTCGGCCATGAACAAAGCCTCAGAGTTGTGAATAGGACCCTCTCTTCTGATGAAGTGCAAGGCTGTAGTTTTTAGGATGAGAAATGCATCACTTAGAGGTATCTTTGTGTCCCTGTTAGGCTTAATTTTGATTATAGATTTTTTCTTTCCTCCTCAGTCTGCATTCTCCCTATGTTACTTAACATTTTCTCCCTTTGTTCTCATGGTTTTACTTAAATCAGGAGATTATGAGGTTGAGTATAAATGATAAATAGAATATTCCAAACCTCTCCCACTACCACAAACTTTCCTTATGTCAAGCTGTTCTCGACCAGGGCTTTGTGATATCTTGAGTTGCAGCAGAAGGAATGATGCAGGCAGCTGTCACTTTCTCCCTCTGCAAGGTGGGGGATAAGGGTGGTAGTGGAGCATAAGTCTTGTGTTTTATTTTTTAAGATTATCCTCAAGATGTTGTTTTTGAGGTGGAGATACATTTAATTTTACCTGAGAACTAGCCTTTTAGAGGCAATGATTTAGGAAGAAGAGTGAAGGGCAGGTGGGCTTAGGCAGGGAGAGAGGACAGGAAAGAAGCTTCTTGGAAGCTCTTCTCTGCTGTGGAGCCTCATAGGTCCTGACCTGCCCTCCCTGGGCCCTAGTGCATCCCTTATGCAGTGTTGCTCGAGGCCCTGGCCCTGCATAACGTGCGGCAGCTGGAGGACCTTGTGATCGAGGCTGTGTATGCTGATGTGCTTCGTGGCTCCCTGGACCAGCGCAATCAGCGGCTGGAGGTTGACTACAGCATTGGGCGGGACATCCAGCGCCAGGACCTCAGTGCCATTGCCCGAACCCTGCAGGAGTGGTGAGACCTGTGTCCTGGCACTGTCCTTTCCCTTTGCACCCCCCAAAAAAGGAGAGGTGCTTTGGTATGGGCTGGGCTTAGAATCCAGGAGGATGAAGGGAAATGAACTTGTTTCTCCAAAGGCTTCTGAGGGAAGGTAGAGGAGGCCCTGGGAGGCAGGAGGCAGTGTCATTGGTACACTAATTGGGGAGGGAAGAGAGAGGTAGTCTTAAGGGAATCCTAAACTGGATTCATCTGATTGGTCCCTAGCCACCACTAGCCTCTCCATCTTCCATTTCTGTCTTTGTGCCCCTATCTAACTTGAGTGTCTTTTTACTCATTAATGCACTCTTTTTTTTTTTTTTTTGTTAGCATTTCCTACCCCACTTTGTTTTCAGTTCCTATTCCTGTCTTACACATGACTCCAGGCACTTCCTTATCTGTCTCTTACCCTACCTTAATGAATGTTCATCTGGCTGCTGGGGGAATTTTGTTGCCAGAGTCTCCAGGTGCCCTGGTGAGGGTTCCTAACAAGAGGGTTTGGAGGCCAGTATTTGGGTTTTTGTTGTATTTTTGGAGGATGTGTGCATGGGCCAGGAATCGAACCCAGGTCTCCCACATGGGCAGGCAGGCACTCTTACCACTGAACCACCTGTGCACCTGAGGTTCTTTTTGAGTCTGTTTTCCTGGAGATTACAGCCATCTATCTGCTGACACTTCTGGTCACTCTGATTCCTATAGGTGTGTGGGCTGTGAAGTTGTGCTGTCAGGCATCGAGGAGCAAGTGAGCCGTGCCAACCAGCACAAGGAGCAGCAGCTGGGCTTGAAGCAGCAGATTGAGAGTGAGGTGAGTAGGCAGGGTAGCAGGGTGGACCCAGGCTCTTCCAGCCTGGCCCACTTGTTCTGTGCAGAGCTATTTGGACAGTGGCTACAGTAGAAACATAAGGCGACAGGGACTGTCAGATTCTGGAAACTTCCTTGCTAGCCCCCATTCCTTACATCCTGGTAGGTTGCTAATCTCAAGAAAACTATTAAAGTTACGACGGCAGCAGCGGCCGCAGCCACGTCACAGGACCCTGAGCAACACCTGACTGAGCTGAGGGAACCAGCTCCTGGCACTAACCAGCGCCAACCCAGCAAGAAAGCCTCGAAGGGCAAGGGGTGAGCCAATGTGGCAGGAACTGCTCACTTCCTGGGTGCCCCACTTTTACCTCAGGGACCTGGCTGCCCCAGCTTCCTTTAGTCATTTGCATGGGGTAAGGATTTGGGGGAGTCTTGAAGGGTTAAGGGATTGCCTGCATCCTCTCTCTTTTCCCCTTGCCAGGCTCCGAGGGAGTGCCAAGATTTGGTCCAAGTCGAACTGAAGGAACTGTCATTTCTTCCTGGGGATTGGGGGTCCCAGCTGCCTGCCTGCCCCTTAGGAGTCCTCAGAGAGCCTTCCTGTGCCCCTGGCCAGCTGATAATCCTAGGTTCACAACCCTTTACTTCTCTCCCCGACCCCCACACATAGACCATACCTTCTCTAGGGAGGAGGCGAGTACAGGTCATGTATTTGTTGGTACTTTTTGCTTCATGTGACTTTCTTGTGTGCCATTGCTGCCATGCCGTCTTCCTTCTTTCCTGAGAGCTCAGCATCTGTCCGTGTCTCTTACATTTGTTTTTGAGTAGGTGTGTGGCCCTAACTGGGGCTGCTCTGTTTCCAGCACAACCCACAGGTATTCCTTCTCTTCCCACGCCCATCCCTGCATGCCTCATCCCCCATTTCTGTTCCCTGCCCCTTGTCTGTTTGGCAGCATATGAAGAACCACAGGGCCCATACCTTTATTCCCACCTGGAGGGTTTTGGGAGCCAACCTGCCGTTCTCGGAGTCACTGGACACTTTCATTGTCGAATCCTGTCACACTACAGTCGTTTCCTGTCCTTTCTCCTCCCCTTTGGGTCCTGGAAATGCTGCTGCTTCAATGACCCTAGAGCCTAAGAAGGGCAGCTGTTTCTTGAGATGTTGGAAAGTTCTTTCTTGACCCAGGCTATCTTGGAAAGTCTCATAGCAATCCTGGATGGATTTATATTTCCTTTTGTGAGTTTGGTGGAGAAGGGAAGGAGATATAGATTGTATTAAAAAAGTATATATACATATATCTGTATATAAAAGGACAGAAATAAATCTATGAGAAATCTTATCGCAAACATCCCCTGAACTGGGATATCTTCTGTCTTTGATATTTGTGACTGGGAAGCAAGGTCATTCCCAGTTCACACTAAAGCGAAACGCTGAAAAGGGAAGCGAACCATATATTCTATGCTGAGTCCTGGCCCAGGAGCCAGGAGGTTTAGCTCTTGGGCTGAGTGTCTCGGCATTCACTGATCTGTATTCATTCTTGAGCAACAGGTACCTGCTGAGCATCAACATGTGACACACAGGGGAGATGTAGAATAATGGCCACCATTCCTGCTCTCAAGAAACTTGAGTTCAATTGTAAGGGGAAAAGTTGATATAAACGTACATCTTCAAGTCATAATCACAAAGAACTGTCAGATCTGAAGTAGGAAGCAGCAGTCAGGCTCCTGTCCTCTGTCTAAGGCAGAGCGTGCCCTAGCAGTGGATTAGGCAGATTGGTCTCCTCGACTCTATACTGCTGTGCCCCACCCCCCATTTGGAAGGCTGTAGTATAGGGGACAGTTGAGCCCCCACTTGCTGAGTGGTTCCCTCCTGAGGGTCTGAGTATTGACTGGGCTTTCTCTGGAGCTTGTGCTATTTTCTAGCTGGAGTTTAAGATAGGCAACATTTAACTGGTCCTAAAAGTATCAATCATGGAAATAGAAAGTAGGAATAGGGTCCTGGGCTTGTGATTAAAAGTGGTCTGGATGAGCCTAGCATCTTGAGGAGGCCAGGGAATCTTCATTATTTTAGGAGTTGACACTCTGTCCATCTTAGCTTTACTCTAGGCATGCTTGTTGAGCCTGTTGGATCTTGATTCTCATTCTCCACCTCTGAAATAAACCAGTGTGTAGAAGTTGCTAATTCCTAGTACTTTGAACCTGCCCCCTTCTATCCCTATCCCCAGTCTTTTGAATTTAATATCTTTTCCTGTAATCTTGGAGGAAAACACTGGTCCCAGCTAGTGGTCCCCAAACCTCCCCAGTTCTCTCTAGTTCCAGCTTTCAGTCAGTGATTTTAAAGTCTAGTGTGGGCTGGGCTGTGCATGCCTGGCTTCACTCCCAAAAGGAGGTGGTGAGGGCATTCACATCCTCAGGGACGTAGAAATGATGCTTGTCTTTGATTTATACAAAGAGGGCTCTTGGCTGCATAAGCAAGGGTGCATTGGGAGGAGGAGGACAGCAACAGACTGGTTGGTGAGGGCTCAGGTTTTGACCATAAAATTTGGTTCAGATTTAGGATGTACAGCCAAACCCAGGGTACCAGGATTGTCTTCTCGACCTGTCACCCACTTGTACACTCACACATGCTGGTCCCCACAGTAATCTTAGATAGGTAGAAGAGGAGAAGGAAGAGAACATGCTTTCATGAAAGTTCAGAGTTTCATGTACATGAATGGATGACACTTAAAGGTTAAGTCAGCGCATCTCTGAAGCTAAAAATGGCAATTGAACTGATGTATGTCTTCTGAACAAGAAGAGCAGAGACAATATCTGTGGTCATTATTTTATGAAATTAATCTTGCTATGGAAGGATTAGAAGTTCCCTAGTTAGGTGAATCTCCCAACATGGAAGGTTAGAAAGGAGTTTAGAGGAGCATGTTGGAGGCTAGGATTGGGGCAACAGAGAGCCATGTTTAAAGAGTGTACCAGCTATTTATTGTGTAGGAAATTACCCTAGAATTTATACGTATTTGTTAGCTCATACTTTCTGTGGCTCAGAAATCTAGGCACAGCTTAGCTAAGTCTTTTGCTTCAGAGTCTCTCACAGGCTGCAGTCAAGACATTGGCTAGGGCTCTAGTCATCTCAGGGTTTGCATGGGGCAGGATTTGCTTCCAAGCTCACTCAGTGATTGTTGGCAGGATTCACTCCCTCCTGGCTGCTTGGACTGAGGGCCTCATTTCCTTGCTGACTGTTGACTGGTGGCTGCCCACTTGGCTCTCGCCATCAGAGCAAGAGCCAGAGAGACAGAACACTGGCAAGATAGAAGTCACAATCTTTTATAACCTGATTATAGTAGTGTCATACCATCACTTTCACAACATTAGAAACAAGTCTCCAGGTCCAGCCCTTACTCAAGGGAAGGAATTACACAAGGGTGTAACTACCAGAACGCAGGAATTATTGGAAGCCCTTTTAAACGTTGTCTACTGCAAGCAGTGTTTCTTGTGAGCTATCAGCATCAGAATCATTGGGAGCTTCTGAAAATACAGATTCCCTATCCCCTCCAACCCCAGTTCCTATCAGATTAGCATCTCCAGGGTGTACACTAGAAATTTGCCCTGACTGTCTCTGTTGACTCAACTCTGAGAGTTGGAGTCCCGGGTAAGTAAACTGACATTCCCAGATCAGTGCCAACTTGGATCAGCTGAAAAAGCTTTGCCACAGGGCCTTGGAAGACAAGTAATGGGATCCAGAGCCATAATTTGGGAAAGAAGGACAAGCAGTGTTGAAACAGGACAAGAGAATGGAAGAAAGATGTGTCCTAGCCTTTGAGGTTCTTAAATGTGTACTTATTTAATTAAAAATGTGATAAGCATAAAGGTATAGAGGGATGGGAAAGCATACATCAGGGGGAATCTAACCTCGCTTAGGAGTCAGGAAAGTCTTCTCCAGATTTCGATTTCAATCTTTAAATTGAAACTAGAAGCCCTGGTGGGAGTTAGCCTGATGAGGAAGAGGGAAGATGAAAGGTATTAGGTGATAGGAATAGTGTGTGATGAAGGCCTAGAGGCAGACTCTCCTCTATTAAGAAATGCTTAGTTTGAGAGATAGAGCAGGGAATATAATCCAGTTGTTCTGTCACCCCTTCAATCAGACAATAAATATATCGACTAACAAATTAGTACTCTGCAGTTGAAGAGAGATGATGATACTCTGTTTGGAATGAAGAACCCAAGATGAGAGCTGACTTTGAAGCTCTAAAGTATCTATGAAGGAACCTCAAAGAAATCTATACTTTAGCCATAACTAATGGCTAGCACTGAAGGTTCCTGGGTCCTAAATCTCTCCTTTAATTACACTGCAAATCTCCTCAATCTTTGTGTGTGTAATTGGGCATTTGTAGATAAACTCATATTGTACCAAAAGGAAAAGTCTGAAATAATCCATAATTTTTATGTTATACTTTCTGGGCACTGGGGTTTTGGAGGCTTTTGTCTTTTTTGCTTAATTAATTTTTCTACAATAATTGCTAATAGAAGCTAATATTTATTTAATAGTTACTATAATCAAGCACTGTTTTAAGTGCTTTATGTATATAAACTCACTCCTCACAACAACCCTTGAAGATGGATACCACCATTATCTTCTAAAGCTGACAGACAGGTACAGAGAGTTTGTGTAACTTGCCCCAGGGCCGCATAGATTATAAGTGGAAGAGTTGAGATTTATAACTTTTTTTTCTTGCATGGGCAGGCACTGGGCATTGAACCCAGGCCTCTGAAGAGTTGCGATTTATATCCAGGCATCCACGTGTATGTCTATGTTCTGGGGGAAATGGAATAGTGCACTCCATTCTACTCTGTCTCTCCCATACTACTGGATAAAATACACAGAGCACCTGAGATCTCTGTATAGTAGAAGGTGATAGGGGGAAAGAAACCAGAATTTAAGGTTCCACTAAGCCAACAAGTTTACCATTTCCCCCCATTTGGTATTACCTGCTTGGATTCAAAGGTAGCCCACAGTCTGGAAGTATATATGAAATGCCAGCTGAAAGAGCTTGGAGAGAAGCTCGGCCTACTTTCAGGTCAGAGAAACAGAAAAGGAGATTCTTAAGGGCCGAATTGTGGGGTAAATCCCCTGGTTTTTTGCTTGTCTGTTTTTTGTTTTGCTCTGTTTTTCTTATTCCCTTCTTTTTTGCCTCCTTCCCCAGTCAGTAGCACTGCGGTGGTGGCAGCAGCGGCCCAGTGACCACAACAGTGCAGGGCAGGTGCTTAAACTCTTTTTTTTTCCTGGTTTATTTATTTATTTAAAATTATTAATTTAAAAAAATTAAGAACAAACAAAAAAATTAACATATTGTGCTGGTTTGAAAGGAAGTATGCCCCCTAAGAAAAGTCATGTTTTAATATAAATCCCATTTCATAAAGGTAGAATAATCTCTACTCAATGCTGTATGTTTGAAACTAATGAGATCATCTCCCTGGTTGATGTGATTTAGTCAAGAGTGCTTGTTAAATTGGATTAAGGGACGACATATCTCCACCCATTTGGGTGGGTCTTAATTGGTTTATTGGAGTCCTATAAAAGAGGAAATATTTTGGAGAATTAGAGATTCAGAGAGAGCAGAATGATGTAGCCATGAGATGCAGAGAGTCCACGAGCCAGCAACCTTTGGAGATGAAGGAAGATACCTCCCGGGGAGCTTCACAAAACAGGAAGCCAGGAGAGAAAGCTAGCAGATGACGCCGTATTCACCATGTGCCCTTCCAGCTGAGAGAGAAGCCCTGACTGTGTTCGCCATGTGCCATCTCACTTGAGAGAGAAACCC
>PVIY010045332.1:0-19150 GCA_004026745.1 Myrmecophaga tridactyla | reverse complement strand
AAAAAATTAAACAGCTCTCAGCTCTTATCAATCATTCATGCAGTTTCCACTGGGGTGTTTTCTGGAGAGTGATCACACGGGTAACCCGGGAAGCCGGCTCCTGCAGGCAAGGAAGCGGGTGGAAGCGGGGAGGGGGCCAGCCGCTGCAGCCCCCAGTGATTACGCAGGCAGCTGGGAGGGGGCTCAGGCAGGGGGGTCAGCCACTCTGCTTGCAATCTCCCACCTGCCCTCTTTGGCATTTACAAAGGGAGGCTCCAGCATTGCTCTCTGGAACCCCCTTCGCGAAACCCAGCCTGCTTTTATTGAGCATCTATACTGCATCAGGCCTGCAGGATGCAGAGAAAAATGACCCTTGCATGCCTAAGGGAGGAGAGCTTGGCAAGAACACATGACTGAACCACACTGAGGTCTGCGCTGTGCTGGGGGTGGACAGAGAGGGCCTCAGAGGAAAAGATGCTGCTGGGGAGTGCCTCACCCAAGATGGAATTCTGGGGACAAACTCTTGGGATGAGGAGCAGAAAATTACCAAGTGAGTGCATCAAGAGGGTGTTCCAGGAAAGCGGGACGGCCCAGGCAGAGGCAGAGCGACTCGAAACAGCAGAGCTGGGCACTGTTTGGGGTGCTTCTCCCTGTCAACCTCACGCTAGTGCCCAGCTCAGATGGTGGATGCTGGCGGTGGGAGTCGGGGGGGGGGGGGCTTGGGAACGGTCACAGGAGCAGGGAGCAGGCTGTGACCTCAATCTGTCCTCTGGGTGCTGGTCAGATCAGACCGAGAAAAGGATGTGAGGTCCCTCTTGGCATGGATGGGCAGGAACCTGGGGCTGGCCCCAGCTGCCCAGGGCAGTGGCATCTGCAACCCCCCCCCCCTCACCTGGCATATCCACTCCCTGGCTCTGACTCAGGACACTTAAGCCCATGTGACGCGGAGATCGCAGGGTTGGGACGAGGCTGGTCTCTCCACCACCCACGGGAGATGGGCTCCCTCCTGCCGCGAAGCCGTGCCAAGGACCCGGGCACCAGGGCCACGGGGAGCCAGCGGACACCCGATACCTCCTGCCTCACCTCCCGGGAACCATCGGCCGCTGGGGGCCCTTGGAGGCTCCGAGCCAGGCCAGGCTGCCGCAGGGAACAAAGCGGCCCGGACTTATCCCTGCCTCCCCCTGCCCAGCACCCCTCCACTCCCAGCACACCGGGCGGGCTCCGCATTCTTGAACGCCGTTCAGAAGGGCTCACTGAGCAAGCCGGGAGCTGGGAGGAGGCCCTGCCAAGTGTTGATAGCACCCTTGCCAGAGAAAGCTGCTGTCACAGGCAAACATTCTGGGGAGAGCAGTTGTTTACCACCAACGCCTGGGACTGTCAAGAAATAATCAGAAGGAATTAAATTTGCAAAGTTGTGAAAGAGATAAAGAACCCCCGACTCCCGGACATTTTCACCTGGTACGTCAGGTTGCTCAGTTTTGCCTCCTTTGGGGAAAAATGTCCTTAGATCTGCAGGGGGGGCGTGGTGGAAAGGTCGGGGTTGGGGTGCACAGCAGGCCAGGCTTGGGGGACAGGAGACCCGCGTTCTGCCCTTGTCAGTCCCCTTGTCTGCGCAGTGGCCTGCACCCGGGCGAGGCTGCTGGGAGCCCTGGTTGATCTCTCAGACGGGTCACCCACAGGCTGTCTGTCCAGTGAGTTTGCCAGGAACGACGAGTTCCCGAGGCCTTCCTCAACGCTGCCCATCCGAGCACTCCGGGCAACTTGTGGAAGTCAGCCAGCCAGCCTGCCCCTGCTTCCCTGCACACCCTGGCTCACAGCTCTGCTCAGGCCCTGCTGCCTCTCACCTGGATTACTCGAATCCTTTCCCCTAGTCCGGTCTCCACACAGGTGCCGGGGCCTGCACAGGGCCCAGGTCAGAGCTGGGGCAGAACAGGCCATCAAGGAAGGTTTTCTGGTCAGAGAATCAATACACAAATGGGCAGACAGCAGCAAAGCCTAAATCAAACACACCTGCCCCTGACTCACTTACCAGCCCTGGCTCCCCGCAAGTGGAGGGCCCGGCTCACCGGCAAGTCCCTGAGTCTGCATGAGAGTTCCGCCCCCTGTTCTAGAAGGTTCTCACACCCTCTTCACTCCAGCCATACCAGAACTATTCAACCTTCCCTGCCCCTTCATGTCCCAGGGCCTTTGCACGTGCCACTGCTTTCTCTACCCAGCCCAGCCCTGCTCTGGGTCAAGCTCTGGGTCCCCGCTGGTAAGTGTCACTACGTCTTTCATCTTATACTACTTACTTCTGCTCACATCTGCTCCGAACGGAATGGAGGGCACCGTGGATGGGGACAGAATTCCTTTCATCAGCACTTGGCACACAGGGTCAGAGAAGGGCCTTTAATTTTACTCCACTCAAACCAACCCAGGGTGACGGCAAACTGCTCCTCCCTTAAAATCAACTGCCCGTGAAGGAGACACCCCAGCCCTCAGCCTACAGCTCCAAAGCAGTTCCTCTAAATATCTAACCTGCTTCACTCCTGCTATAACCTAAAAATCATTCTCTTGAGAGTGGATAAGATATTCTCAGCCAAGTGTAAACGAGATCATCCTCTTGGAGCTCCCGGAGCCGAAGGAAGGAGCAGGTTGGGAATTTCCAGGCAAAAGCCAGCAGAAATTGGCCACAAATGAATCATTAACTCTCGAGTTGAGAGCTTGGAGCAGCTGGTGCCAAGGTCTCGGGCTCGGGCCTGTGTGGGTCAGTTGGCCTCGCCTGGCTCAGGCCTGAGGGTGGCCCTACCCCCTGTTGGCCATCTGCTTCACCCCAGGGACACTGGGCACCCAGAGCCGAGGCCGTCTGAGCCAGCCCAGCCCACATGTCTTAGGGGAGGACATTCACGTCTTCCCCAGGAACGACGCCAAGCCTTTGCCCACACACTCTTGTCCTTCTGGAATGCCATCTCTGTCCTTCAAGGTTTGGCTCCAGCCTGGCCTGCCTTCTCTCTCCCCTGACAACTTGGGCCTCTGCCAAGTAACCCCCAAGGAACCCCACGGCCTCCTTGGTGCCCCGCAGCCCGGCTATGTCTCCCAGCCATCTCTTCCCTGGCTTGGTTAGGCTGCCAAGGATTCATCTCTTCTGCGAAGCCCCTTAAGGGGCCTTTGTACCCCCTTATATGCCTCCAGTAGTGAGCGTGATACAGGGCACAGGTGTGGGGGGAGGACTGCCTGTGACTCAGCCTGCAGCCAGCCGGAGAAAGGCCTGGGGGCTGGGGTCCCGTTTAGAGCCAGAGGGACATCATGCCCACCTCTGGGCCAACTGTGGCACAGTTGCCACGTGGTTTAAAGGCGGTGATATTAGAGGTGACCGCTGGCCTTCCGTAGGGAAGGTGCTCTGATCCCCAGGAGCCAATTCCTTTCCCAGAGGTGCCTCCTGGCAGGTTGAAGGTGCCAATTTGTAAGCCCTGCTGGGCTGCCCCAGAGAAGGAGCTTGGATTCTTCTTGGATGGTGACTGATGGGCATAAATCTGGAAACAGAGACAATACCTTATAACAGGTATGCCAGGTGATATCAGCAAAGCGTTTGCTGCAGACTCACGTGTTTTTCCAGTGCCCATCAGATCAGTCCCCTCTGATGAGGCCGCTGCTTCGTGTCTGCCACGGCTAAGCTCAGTGCACAGTTCTCATAAGTCCTTCCACCTGCACCAAGGGGGAGGCGCTACAAATATGCCCCAGTAAAAGACGGGAAATCCAAGGTCCCTAGGATTAAGATCAGGACTGAGTAACCTGCCCAAGACCAGACACATAACCCTGCCGTGGCACATCTTCCCTGCATGCCCAGCGCCCAGTCCCAGCATGCTTGGGGCCGGAACATGTTGTGTGGATTGCCCGGCGAACAGCCCTGGTCGTTATTACCATTTTACAGATGGGGAAACTGAGGCCTGGCAGGGGAAAGGGACCAGACTTGAATATTTAGCAGCTCCTGCAGTTCCCCATCAGGTGGCTGCCTTTAAAGGTGGAGGGTTGGAGCCGCCCAGGGCCCCGCAGGGAGCAGCATCTGGGCGTGTGCATCTCAGTGCATCTGACTTCTGATGGGGTGTCCCCGTGACCCGGGGCGGTCGTCACATCTCCCCATAGGCCTGGCTCAGAGTGGGCGTGGGTACAGTGGGGAAAACCGCAGGGAGGTTCCAGGGCACCGCGTGGGGCCTGGGGGCAGAGGCGGCACCATCCTGCTACTCTGAGAACTTCCAGGAGAACCCCTGGGCCCAGGAGCTCTGCACACTCACGGGCGACAACAGGCTTAGGGAGGAGCCCCGATCAGGTCAGATGCCCCGGCAGCATGTGGACACACATGTGGGGGTGTGAGTGTGCGCCACTGCCCACTTGAAGGAAAGGCGGCCACAGACTCACACCCTGAACACAGACATGCACACATGTTCACACACCCACAGAGACACGTGCGATGAACACGGCAAGGCACCCCACTGGGATGTGCACAGGGACACCCAAGGAGGGCACGCAGGCACATCCAGGTGCACACCCGGGCACACTTGTTCACACGACACACGCTCACACACAGAAGCACACAGGCCAAGAGCACCTCACACTGACCCGCAGAGCTAAGTGCTCGGTGGGATGCCGAGTGGGGCATGGACAGCCGTGGATGCACGCAGAGCCCGCGAGCTGGTGGGTGTGTGCCCAGGCACAGGCACACACGTGCACAGAGCCCTCGGCTGCAGCATGACCTGGGGGAGGGGGCGAGGGGAGCAGGGGGTCCGGCAGCATCTGCAGATGCTGCACCAGGGGCCCTTGCTGCTGCTGTGCCAACGTAGCCAGGCCTGTCCAGAACTGCCCATAAATCAGGAAGCTGCCTGCCACAAGCATTTAAATCACTGTCCCAGGGATGTTGCGTCTCCTTAGACCCAAGAAGCAGCAGCAGCAGGCCATGGCCCACCATGTGTGTGTGGGGGTGGGGGGTAGCTGGGGTTTGGCACTCTTCATCTACCCAAGACCACCTCCCCACGCTCACCCCCAGTCAGACCCCTTTCCCTGACAGCCTTTCTTCCCCATTCTGCATTTCTTCTTCCACTTGTGGCCTGAGAGCCCTGAGCTCACCCACCTCTCCCCAAGCCTGAGTGCGGAGGGCCTCCTCCAGCAACCCAGCACCCTAGCTAGGACCTAGGGGCGTGTGCATGTTTGGGGAGGTGGACAGTCCATTTCCAGGCACAAGCACTGCAGAGCCGTCCCCAGAGCTGGGATCTGAAACCCGGGCCTCTGTTCTTCTCCCAGCCTCACTCGCCCTGATTATGAAGGGGGATAAAGCGGGAGTGCCTGGGGCCACTCCTCTTATGGATGTGAAATCTGGGGAAAAGAGCTTTCTTGGATGCTGATTAATTATGACCATCAATAATACAACCATCTGCATTCTGTGTTGGAGCAAGGATGATTAAAACTGGGCCCTGGGCCCCCGTGGCCGTATAAATGGGTCTCAGGGGGGGGCAGGGGGCCAATACCAGGCCTGAAGGCTGAGCCATGGTGACCATTTGTTGGGGAAGGGCTGTTTTATACTGCATGGACAGATAGAGAAAGTGGAGATAGACAGACAGTGGGAGCCGGCTCATCAGTCCGGGAAACATAGGCAATTGCCCCGTGCCACCTCTTGGCAGGCTCCTCTGTGCTGGCCATGGGACAAACCAGTGTGGCCATACCCCTTTTGCTCAGGGGAGAATCCACCCAGCAGTAGAGCCTGGAAACCTCAGGCATAGGGGTGGTGTCACCCCCTGTCCCGAAGTCCTAGATGCTGTCACTGCCAGGGCCTGGCCGGCCCCATGCACCAGCTCTCAGCATCCAGACCCCGAGGCCACACCTTTCTGTCTGGGTACACAGGACCCTCCCTCTGCCTGGCAGGTCCACTTCAGCCTCTGTGAGCCCTGCTCCTGGGGCCACCTTTCTAGGGAGCCTCACCCCGCAATGGGACCAATGGCTCTGTCCCTCCTGCCTCAGTCCTAGTACATCTGTGGTCTCACCTCACCCCCTGCAATGCTCACTCAGCAGACACATCTGTCTCCCCTCACCAACTAGAGCCCATGCTGCTCCTGTCAGCCCACCGCTGACTGCAAGGAGGGGTCCCCATGCTGCCCGCCCGGGGACCTAATAATACCAGCCGGACCCTCCCAGCCAGGCACCATTAGCCTGTTAATTGCAACAGAACAGCCCCGCTTAGTATTTTTGCCCATTATATAGATGAGATGAGCTCGGCACAGGGAGATTAAAGAATTTGCCAAAGGTTACATGGCCAAGAAGTGGGTGAAAAATGCAAACCAGTCCATTTGGTAAAGTAGTTCTTACCCAGTAAGAATGAATGAATGAAGGAAGGAAGGAATGAGGGCCAAACACTGAGATGAATAAGGTCTTGTGAGTTATCTCTGCAAGAGGAAGGTGACGTGGCCAGGAGATGGGTGCCTGGGGTTCAGGCCAGGTTCCTGAATGAACTCGCTGTGTGACTTCATGTAAGTCACTTGCCGATTCTAGGCCTCAGTTTCCTCACCTGTAAAATGGGGCAGTTGGAGTTGCTCCTGTTACTGGCCAGGCAGGAAGAAGATGGAAGTGCACGTATGGAAGCCAGGATTTCCAGTCCAGAAGCCCGAATATCCACTCTGGCAGGACACTCAGGAACAATGGCATGAGGGCTCAGAAACCACCAGTGTCCTAGGAAATCTGGGGGGTGTGTGTGTGTGTGGTAGGGTCAGACGTGCTACTGTAAAGCAGGCCCGAGGCTCCTTCCCCAAGTCCCTGCCACTGGCTATCCTCTGTGGGTTCTTCCCTTAGCAGCACGGTGACAGTTCTTCGTTCTGATCACTGGACACTTTCTGGGCCCCTGTGTCCAGCCCTGGGGGAGCCATATGGGGAGGGGGGCGAGGGAAGCACATGAATACACGGGCAGGGGGCTGGCCCTCCAGGGCCTGCGACCTAGCTGGGGGTCACCACCCTGCAGAACGGGTAAGGGCAGCCCAGTTCCAATAGAAGCTTCCGGGCTTGACCACATGCTGATGGCCAGGCCCAGGGCTAGCGGTGCAATGGGGAGAGGACCTCGCCTTGGGCTCAGGGGGCTCCTCAGTGACCAAGAGAAACACATAGGCCACCAAGCTTCCTTCCCATGCCCACGACAGACATCCCGGGCCAATTACCACACTCTTGTCCTTTTGGAGCTCAGATGTGGCCGCAAACTGACTTTTCTATGGAGCCTTTCAAGCCCTCACGATCAGACAGTAAAAAGAAAAACCTACACTATTTAACATCCCTGTTAGTGGAGCAACTATTGGACTTAAGGAAGGAAAAGTTTCCCAGAAAATTTCCTGAAGAAAGGCAGCAAGGAGAGGGGAGAGGAGAACACAGCACCTGCCTATTTCCCAAGATGATGCTCGCTGTGTCCAGAAGCCCTCTTGCCACTCAGCCACCCAGCCCCCAGCCCCATCAGCCGGCCTCTTTCTCTCCTGGAGTATCTGACCCCCGGCAAGCGCAAAGCTTGGCCCTCCAGGTGGGAACATTGGTGGAGAAGGTGCAGAGGGCCTGGAGAACTGAGATCTGGTTTTGGCACAAGGTCCCAGGTTCCTGACCCATGCTGCCTGGGAGAGTGGCTCCCCTTGGCCTGCAGACCCCTGTCCCTGGTCGTGGTGATGGGGCCTGTGGTTGCCTCTAGGTACTGTGTGACTGGGAGACAATTCACCAACATTTCCTTCTAGTAGCCCCTCCCCATCCACTCCTCTATGAGGGGATAAAACCAACCCACCCTAAGGAATGGAGACCCCAAGCCCTTTCACATTTCCTCGTCATCCTCCTGATTTCTGTCATATCCCTTTTCCCCCTAAACCCTAGTTGTTCGACATTTTTCTTGAAATCAACTCACAAATTTTCCTTGAACACATTTATTTTTAAAAAGCCTAACTTTATAGTATTATCTTAAATACAAAGTTAGCTTCCCTCACCATAAACATAAAAGCAAACACCCGGACAGCTAACCCTGGGATTACTTGGCAGCCTGCTGAAGGCTCAAGCCTGTGACCAGCTCTCGCTGTTGAGAAGGAAGACCAAGGGGTCTTCCCAGGCCTAGGAGGCAGAACAGGGGCTAAAGAGACTCTTCTTTACCCAACCAAAGGGCCAGAGGGGAGTGGGAGAGGAGGGCTCTTCTCAGTCATGACTAACCCCCGAACCACTGGTGATAACCTTGGCACACCTTTGAGGAGGCCAAGCCCGAGGGTGGCAGGTGACGTCTCTGTTATCTGGTTGAGGAAAAGGGGGTCAGAGAGGTGAGCCCACTGGCTGGAGGTCACACAGCACTGAGTGGCTGAATTTGACTTTCCCCTCAGGGCTTTCTGGTGGAGCACAGTTTCTCTCTTCTTTGCCGCCTTCTTGATGGCAAACAGAGTCACTTACTCGGAGGGAAGTCGCCCTGACCTGCGGTTGGCAGCGGTAAAAGTTTTCACACCTGAGGTTAACAACTGTAATTTAAGAGGTTATTTGTCTTAATTTTCGGGAATCAGTTTCTCAGGGAGGAGATAACTAACACGTCAGGCTTGGGAAGCTAGTCTTTTTAGAAAATATTTATAGCATTTCAAGACAGTTTGGTGGCAATTGGATACAGCATCTGCTATTTTCCTCACTTTTCCACCACAGTTCTAAAACCCAAAGCAGTTAAAACACACACACAACAACACAACAATACAACAACAGCGACCAGCGATGCCGACATGAAATTCAAAGCGTATTGTTTCTTTGAGACGCAAAACTGGCTTGGTGATTTCAGAGAGCTCATTCGTCTCCTGGTTAAAACCCCATGTCTTTACCAGCAATTCCTAGGGTCGATGCTAATAAAGTCGTGGCCAGTGGACTAGTGAAGGTCACAGCCCCCAGGGTTGGGTTTGGCAGGACTCCCAGGCTCGGGGACTGTGGATTCTGGCTGCAGACAGGGAGGGACAGGGATAGGGGACAGACAGAGAAGGGAGCCAGGCGACCCAAGGCGTTCTACAGGCAGGAGTGAGCCAGCTGCTCTCCTTTGCATGGCTCAGCCTTTCACCCCCATTTTGCAGATGACAAAACTGAGGCTTTAAAAATCAGATTTCCCCCAGGCTAGAGTGCTTGTGTTGTAAGTTGATCCCTCTGACCTGGTATTCCCAGTCCATTTCCAGGGACCGTCCCCAGCGCGCCCTCCACGCCACCCTCCTGTGCTCCCCAAGATCCTGGAAGGTGCCCCAATAATCAGGCCTCCAGGCTCTCCTCCCTCACGCTCAGTCTTAAGCCAGGACGTGGAGCCACGGGAAAGGCCTGAGGAAGTTCAACTGTCTGATTGTCTCAGGAGGGAATTCCAAGGGCCAGAGAGGGGACGGGCCACCTTCAGGGTCACACAGCTGGCCGGCAGCAAAGCTAGGAACAGAACCAGGCCGGCTGGGTTCTTTCCGTCCAATCTGTTAAAAAGCCCCAAACCTGTAGCTCCTTCCTTAGTGCTTCTCATCCTGGAGCAGGCATGCCCGGGGCAGGTAATACTCCACGGAAAGGCATCGACCACACCCCCCAAGAGTGAGATCTGCTCGTCACGCCCTGGGCTCATATCCAGCCAGCTGCAAGCGGTGTGCCCCTGGACCCCAGCGGGCGGGCACCCCTGACCAGTCCAGGCCCCGGCTTTCAGGGCTGGCCTTCGATGCCCTTTCCAAGCTGCAGGCACTGCCTCCCACCACCCACTCAGCCCCCATGCCAGGGGTGGGGAAGGTCTTCATCCCTGATGTGGTGGGACAAACCCCCCAGCCTGGCCCCAGGGAAGGCCTTGCCCTCACAGCCCAGCTCAAAACTGGCAGAGGCCCGGGGAGGGGAGCTGAGCCAGCCGCCACCACCTCCCGGGAGCTCTCCTCTCCATTCGCGTGTGTCACTACCCGTCCCAAACGCGTGTGTCCAGAATGTCATCCCTGCAGCCCTCCCTCCCTCCCTGCTCCTGTCCCCACCCAGATATCAAACCCCAAAGTCTTGATGCTGACGCTCCCCCCACCCAAGCCAGCCGCCTCCTGCATGAGTCAACCTCCAGTTCCAATCTGCCCACCCCTCACCATCACCTTTGCCTGGGCAAGGGGGACAGCCCTCGCTGGCCTTCCACTCCTTCTCTCCGGCTCCTCCCAGCAGTGTTTCATTTCTGTTTACACTTCCCCCATGAATCCTCACAGGCCCTATGGGAGCCCCCTAGCCCCATCACAGCCGTCCAGCCCCACTGGCTTCCCTGCCATCCCCAGGCACCAAGCTTATTCCTGCCCCAGGGCCTTTGCACCTTTGGTCCTTCTCACCAACCCTTCCCTCTGTGACTGGCTCCATTTTTAAAAGTTTCCCAAGGGGTCTTCCCTGATGAGGCTTTTTTAAACACATATCCCTTGCCCCCCACCCCCACCCCCCACCCAGTCTCACGATATCTAATCACTTGATCTTATTCCTGCATTGCACGTGCTGCAAGCTGATTATCATTTACATATGCATTTATTTCCTATCAGTCCCTCCCCTCCACTGCTTCAACACAGGCAGGACCTGGTCAGGCTGGTTTTCGGCTTCATACTCAATGACTACAATAGTGTCTGGCACAAAATTGAGGCTCTGTAAGTGCTGAATGAACAAGTGAGTGCCCATTCATTGTCTCTGCAGCTCACCCACCCTGCCCTCCACCCCCCGCCGCCAACAGCCAGGGCAAGACTTCTCCCATTCCCGGATGAGGACGCTGAGAGGAGACGAACAGGCCTGGGAGAACACAGGGGGACCGGGCCTCCCGGTGCCTGGTCGGAGCCCCTCACCAGATGCCCTGGCCTAGCCTCCAGCCAGACAGGGGAAGGTACGAGGATTAGGGAAAAGGAGCCCACAGAAAAGCGTGAAATTGTGCGGCTCCAATATTTCTCTTGCAACTCGAAATGTCGGCTCTCTGGAAACCACATCCTGCCCCTGTGAGCAGGTCTGGGCTCCTTGCTGAGGCCCCCCACCCCGCTCCTTCTCTTAGGGGTCCTGGAACTCCATGGGGGCAGCCCTGAGGCTGACGGAGGGAGGGTGGGGGTGCAGGAGGCTGCCATTCCCGGGTGGGGCAGGAGGCTGAACCAAATCCGGGTCACGCTGCTGCGCCCACAGCCCTTCAGGGCTAAAAATAACTGTGTTTACACACTTTCTAGACTGGGATTTCTGCCTCCCTGTCACAGAGGGGGGTGGTTTGGAGATGTAACTACAAATCCATTTTCCCCATTGTATGCTTTCTGCTGGGACCAACCAGGGATTTCTGAGTGTGTTTCCTTGGTGGTGTTTATAGGTATAGAGAAGCAAGTTTGTGACTCTACCTGGGAGGAGCTGATTTTGGGGAAACAGCTCCTCTTCCCATGGGGTCAGAGACTGGCTGGAGCAGAATAAGCAGAGAAGGTGGTCAGACCCTGAGCCAGACTTGGTCCAGCTTGCTGTGTGACCCGGAGCAGGCCACTTTACCTCTCTGGTTCTCAGTTACCAGAGGCTCGTGACAGTTGCCTGGCCAGGCTGTGTGTGTGTGTGTGTGTGTGTGTGTGTGTGTGTGTGTGTTTGGTGGACAGAGGGCTGTGTAGGGGAACTCGGGTGTGAGAAACGGCTCTGGCCCCTGTGGTCTCAAGCCTGTTTTTGTGCGGATGACAGGACACAGCTCTCACCTGGCTATCTTCTTCCCTCCCTGTCCTGGTTCATCCAGATGGACTTTTGACACTGGGGGGAGGGGTGCCAGTTACCTGCCTGGAGGCAGCCCCTCTGTCTGGACAAACAGCCTCCTCTGCACCCTATGGCTCCTGAAAAATAGCCATGCCAAGAAGAAACATGTGGGTTGTTAGAGGTCTGGCACACTGGCTGGTCACTCTCCTTGGGCAGACAGTGTCCACCCAATACTGCCCTCCCCCCACCTGATGCCCACTGAACCGAGAATTTCAGGCTTCCCAGGATCCAGCAATTCTTGATGGGAGAGGCCTGGTTGACCTCTTGCCTCCAGACAGGGAGCAAAACTTTAAGAGTCTGGCCCCTCTGACATTCCCCTGGTACTCTGAGCCTTTGCATGTGCTGTTCCCTCCGCTTTAGATGCCCTTCCCTCACTTCTCAGCCTAGGAAATCCCCATTTTTCCCGAGGAGTAACTCCGTCACCCCCTTCTCAAGTAGAGTGAATGGGGACATCGCCTGCCCTGTGCAACCCTCCCTTTGATGGCCAGCTGCTCCCCGAGGGAGAGGACCTTGTCCCCCATGTCTCTATGCACACAGCTGGCACAGGAAGGGCACTCAGTGACTGTTTGCTGAATGAACTCTCAAGGGAAGGGTTCATCCCTCCTCTCTTCTTTCTTCAGTTAGGTTTACAGACTGTGGCACCTCCACATGCCCTCCTTGAGCTCCCACCTGTTACCTTCTGAGGCTCCCTCCTCCCGGTATCCCTTGTGCGTTCCTCTCCGTACTGCAGTTCAGGGCAGGTTCTAAAGTTGCCTGTCCGGGTATGCTGCTGATAACCACCCCAGGAGAGACAGGCCCAATACCTGCCCGGTGAATGGGGCACACGGGAGGAGCAGGGTGGAACCCTAAGTGCGAGGTCCTAGAAATTCTGGCACCATCCACTACCCACCTTTGCTTTAACTTTGAATTAAATTTTTTTTTTTACAAACACTATCCCTTTACAAGCGACACCACTGTGCCCCCTTCCTCACACCCACATCCCTGGCGTCATACCTTGGGCTGTAACAGGGCTTCACGGGGCCCCAGTGAGAATGTCCTCCAAGCAGCCACCACCGCAATCATACTAAAAACCAGATCAGTCTCCTTCCCTCATCACCTAATTTTTCTTGCTGACGCTGTCTCAAGGATAAAATCCAAGCTCCTTGGCATGGTACACAAGCAAGGCCTATTGGGATGTGCCTGGGCCCTGGCTGAGCTTTTTGGCCTTGCTCCCACCCACTTAGGATGCCGTTCCCTGCCCCCCGCTGGCTGCGTGTCCTATGGAGTGCAGCGCAAAGGTCACCTTCTCTGGAAAGCCCCCCCTGATTACTCTTCCCCCAGCAGGCAGGCCCGCGCCCGACCTCTTGGGGTCCCACTTGGTAGGACTCTCCTCCACTGCCCTTATGCTTTCCTGGGGTGTCTTGTTCCCCAACGATGATTTGAGCTCCTGGGGTTGGGACACTGACACGTTCTGAACATCACATGATGTGGGCCACCACAGCCCCTGAATCAGGTGGCCACAAGTCCCCCGTTTTGGGGATAAAGAAAGCGAGGTACAGTGGGGCTGAGGATTTGTCCGAGTCACCTAAGCAATGATGGTGGAACCCCCAGCAGGGAGAACCAGTCAGCATCCTAGATTCCTGGACCGGCAGACGGCTCACGCTGACTTTCTCCCAATGTGCCTACAGTTTAGGGAGACGTGCAGCTGCCCTGGGGGCCTCACCAACCCCCCCCCCCCAACTCCCAAAGGGGCCTGAGCTCGAGCTTGAGCTTTCCATGATAGATGGGCAGGAGAGGTGAGGATGGGGTTATGGGGGGAGCGCTTTCCCAGGCAAGTCACTGAGGAAATGCAGGACCAGCCACTCTCCCTAACCCAGAACAAGTATAGTGGTCCCAGACTCAGCACCGGGAGGGCCCGTAGGGGTGCCCGAGGCATGCAGAGGCTCAAAGGGAGCTGCGGGCAGACCAGGGCCTGGATACCACCCCTCCTGGCTCACAGCGCAGCCCAGGCCTCTCTGTCTTGCAAAACCCCAGTCTAACAAGATTGCTTCCGCTTTCCTGAGGCCCCAGGGGGCCTTGCAACCCAGCTTTCCTTTAAAAGCAAACACAGATGCAGAGCCAGCCAGGAGCACATCCTGGAGTTCCTGCAATGCTGTGGGGAGGGAGCAGCGTCTCAAAGGCAGACTGGGGGAGGAACCAGGGAGGCCCTGTCCAGAGAGCCTTGGGCTCCCTGTGCCTGGGGAATCCCCAGGAGTGCCAGCCTCCCAGGCCCTCGTGGGCCCCCAGCGGGGATGCGGCAGCCATGGCTGGGTTACAACAACGTCCTGGTCCCCCAATTCCTCCCCGTGGCCCAGGGTCCTTCAGCTCTGGTTTCCAGAGGCTGTGGCTCCAGAGTGGGTGTCAAGGGGGTGCAGGCCCTGCTGGCCTCGGGGTCTGGCAGGGGTATCCGGGAGCATTTGAACCTTAACCTACCCCTCGGATTTGCTAAGAAAGTGTACCCAACCGCAGCCTCAGCAACAGCTTAGACACGCAAGCTTTGGAGCCATCTGGGTTGAAATCCTGGTTTTGCTTCTGGCTAGGTGAGTTTACACAGCCCACCTCACCTCTCCGAATTTCATTTGCATGACTCTCAGGTTGCTGTGAGGGTTAAATTGTGATCATTATGCAAATAATTATGCGAAACCAATGCCTATGTTTATCACGGTCTTGAAATGTACCAGGCACTGTTTCTGCGCTCCACAGACGTATGAATTCATTTATGCTCACTAAATTCCTCTACCCCATTTTACCGATGAGAAAACTGAGGCCCAAAGCACTTGAGTCATTTCTCAGCGTGGCCCAGCTGGCCAGCGTGGGAGCTAGGACTCAGACCCGGCAGCATCCACCCACTACCCAGAATCATGCTGCCCCCAGGGAGCTTCTCCCTCCCTGCAGTGTCGCTGGAGGCCCAGCCTCAACCAACTCCTCTTCCTGCCCCAGGAAACCCTAGGACTGTTTAACCTCCAGGCCTGCACCCGCATAGCTCCCTCGGCCCAGGGGGCCCTCCTCCATCTACCTGGAAGACATGTCTACTAGCTCAGGCATCTCTTCCACTTTCATTCTGACTCTTGACCCTTAGGTAGAAATGACTACCCCACCCCATTCTGCAAGCCCTAGATTCCATCAATTCCCCCCACCCCCGAGTCCCAAGGGAGCAGGGCCCAGGGGTGTCCTGAGTGAGACTCAGTAAATGCTGTGGTCTGGCTGCGTGACCTGTGACCAGGTCCAAGGCCTCTGGCTCTGCTGGTTCTCTGGCCCACATCCTGCTCAAGAGGCTTTGGGTGACAAGGCCCCACGGGCAGGCTTCAGGCAAGGTGCCGGGGAGGGGGGGGCCCTTTGGTAGCCCCTCTTCCTGACACTGCTGTAGGGGCAGGGGACAGTTAGCGTCCGAGTGGCCCATGGAGAGGGGCTGTGAAGACCACATATGTAGTGAGCACAAAAGCCCAAAGTGACAGAAATTGATAAAAACTTCACTGCGCCACTGACACCCCATATATCAAAGGCCCCAAATCTCATTCTCTGCTTGCCTCCAATTTCTATCAGAGCTTGCCAGCTGCACATTTATTGAGAAGTTTGTGATCTGACAGGCACTGTATCACCAGCATTAATGATGCATCAGTCTCTAGAATTACTGGGGAAACAGCCCAATTGATTTTATTATTATCTCGAGTTCTTCACATTTCATTCCAGGCAGCTCGCTACCCAAGTTTTTGAGCAAGGACCAAGTAAATAAATAAAGGTTGCAAGGTCAGGGCTGACAACAGGTAGAACCCAGACTCGGCCTGGGACCCTTGGTGACACACTCTTCTTCCCCTCTGCAAGGGCATCTCCGAAATACCGGATGGTGGGGAGCGGCAGGCCACTGCCTTCCCCATGGAGAGACAATCCAGGGACGGATAAAGAGCTAGGCCGGACCTCCCGTTCATGCTGCAAAGACGGAGGCAGCCGGCGGGAGGCAGGAATAGCCCCTGATGTCACCTGTCACCTGCCACGTAACAGGAACTCATAAGCAGAGACAGGTCCAAGTCCATGGCTGGGCTCAGGCCCAAATCAGGCCCAGAGGCACTGCTGGCTCTCTGTGGGCAGGGGTGGGCTCGAGATGAGGGGGCCTCTGCATCTCAGGCCCCCTTGCCCTTTGCCCACGGGAGCACTTCAGTCTCAGAGCCTGCCTCTGCATGTGCTGAGCCCGACCCTCTCTCCACTAGCCCTCATCACCCCCTAGCCATCTTCTCACCCCTCGTGTCTACACCCTACACTACCCCCTTGGTATCCTCCATCCAGCACCTTCTTTATTTCTTTCTTAGCACTTTTCGTCATTTGTGGATGGTTTTATTTATTGTTTTGTTTACCTGCTTTTTCCTTTTGGCTCCCCACGGGCAGGAATTGCATCTGTTCCGATTGGCATCGGATCCCCAGAGTCTGGCAGGGGCTGGTCCCCAGCAGGCCCCTCAGCCGTGCAGGGAATGAATGCATGAATCTGACAGCGGGCAGGGGCCCCAGAGCCAGTTTCCATCAACCCCGGAGGGCGGTGTTTTGGGTCACAAGAAGTTCTCAAGGAAACAACTGGTTGATTCAGAGCTGACCTTCTTCTTTCCACCCCTGAGCACCACCCACGGAAGGTTCTGGAAAGTCCTCGGTGTGCAAACATTTGTCCACCGGGACGCACATCCTCGTGGGCCCCTCCCGGCCCAGCACCACCCTCCGCAGCAGCTTCCTCCAGGAAGGCGTCAGAGGCTGCGGGGCTCAGGGAAACCTCAAGAGCTTGAGGTCAGGCCACGAGCCGGGTGGGACTCTCAACCAGGTCACTTAAGCACGGGAACTGAGTGCCTGAGGTGTGGCTCAGTTACCTGCCCTGTAAAATGGGAGTGAGAGGCCTGTGGCCTCACCTGTCCCGTGGGGAACCTCAGGACACAGAGAGGTTCAGCAAAAAGGTGGAGGGGTCTGCATGTCATAACCGATGATACAAACCTAAGGACCTTCAGTACCACCGGGTCTGCGGGCCCGAGAGGCAGGGACCCCCCACTGGCCAAGAGAAGCAGACCCTGAGAAGACTGGAAAGATGAAGACTCAACTGAGAGGAAGAGAGACCCAATGCGTTCTTCGGAATAATGGGTACATCACGGAGTGCAAGGATCAGGAGGTGGGGGAGGGTTGCGTCGGGGCTAACAGGTACCCAGGGCCCTGGCTCACCCGGCGGAACCTGCTCGGTACATTCGAGCCTCCGGGCAACAGAACAGGCCCGATAAGATAAGAGACGCAGCATGCGTGCCTTCCAAGCAGTCAGATAAGAAAGATGGGATGGTTCTTGTCCAGCAGGAGAGGCAAGGTGGACACCTGGGAAGGCCAAAGGGACAGGTGAAAGCTGGAGGAGTTAGCCTTGGGGTCAGTTGAGAGTGAGGATTATCATCAGAAAGTTCTGGAAGCATGCAGGGCGAAAAGACAGACCTTGCAGAGGTGACTGTATTATTACTGATATTATGGTTCTTACTGTTATTTTAGTACTATTTGGAATTTAATCAGAATATTTGACTTAATAGAGTTCTGATTTGAAAATAGACTTTTCCCCTAAAGTAAATATCACGTGCACAATTTATCTGTGCATTTACTGGACATTTACCGTGTGCCTGGCATTATGCTAAGTACTCACTATATGCTTATTACCTTTTGTCCTCTTTAGCAACCCTGATTGTCCACACTTAATACCTGTGAAAACTGAGTGAGGTGCTCAGAGGTGAAGCTGAATGCCTGGGGATACCCCCGCCAGCTGACCCCAGTGGCGGGTGCAATGCCTGACCCCAGGCCTGACCCGAGAGCTGGGGCTTCGGGACCCCGTGGGGGTAGTAGCCCCTTTTGGCCCAGACCTCGGGGCCAGAAGAGCCCTTGAGCCAGCATGCAGAGAGGAGAGTGAGGCCAGGCCCAGGCTCCCACGGCCGGCCGACAAGGCTCCCGCTCACTTCATTTACATTTACCTCCTGGAATTCTCCAAATTAATTACTATCCAACCCACGGGCAAGGAAAAGCAAAGGAAGCTGCCTTCGGTCCCATGGCTGGTGAGGGGCAGAGTGAGAGTGTGAAGCCAGGTTCTGGACCGGGCTGTCTCTGAAACCTCTGGACCTCGGGACGGGCTGCGGTGCCCCCACGGAAACACGGGGTAGGGGGCAGGGAAGGCGCCAGTCCCCAAGGCCTTCCTAGCACCTGGCGTGTCAGTGCCAATGGGTCCTGCACCTGGCACGGGAGCCAGCACCCACCGTAAACAGGCCCAGCGGGGGCTGGACTAACCCTCCCCCCTGTGCAGGGCACGCCAGGCGCGAGGCGGGCTGCTTGGCATCTCCGGCAACCCTCTCTTACTCAATCCGGCCCTTTCTGTCCAAAGGGCAGCCGTGACGTGGGGAACGGGTCTGCGGTGTCAATATGAGCCCAGCACTGCACAGCCGGGGACACACAATGCCCTCGGTCGACTGTTTATTTATAAATCCACCCAGCTCTCACCGCGGCCTTTTTGCCTAGCTCCTTCCCAAAATGCAAATTGGCTTCTTCCGGTAAGTCGAACCAGCTTGCTCAAGCTGATAAAAATCATCCCAAACCGGCTCTTTTATCTCGGCAATACAGAAAGTCCTCTGTCCCCACACCTCCTAGAAAGAGGAAGACGGGTTCTGCAGCGCTCCACGGGGGCCGGCCCTGGGAGAGGGGCCATGTGGGGTCCACAGCAGGCGGTGGCTGAAAAGGTTCTGGACTGAGACCTGCATTCGAATCCTGCCTCGCACCTGCTCTAGCTTTAGGGTCCCACCCAGTGTGAGCACAACTCCATTCATGAACGTGTGGAAAATGGGGATGACAACGGCGCTGTCCTAATTGGGTGCTTGGAGGATTAACTGAGATAATGAGCATAAATTGCTTAGGGCAGTGTCAAGAACCCACGAAGACCCTGCACACCGTGAGGGCGGGTAAGAACAATAAAATAACTGTCATTACTGTTATCTGAAACCTGGGCCTGCTGGCTGGGTGGCTTCAGAAGTTTCCTTTGCTCTCTGTGAAGGAAAGAGACTCTCCTCTTGGCCTGCAGCTCAGCCTCCCTGGACTACCTGCCACACATTCAAACAGCTTTGGGGGTACTGTTTCCAGCACCCCTGCTTCTTCACTCTCTCAAGGGCCCTTTTATCAGAAAAGCTAAGTTTGTTCTTAAAAAAAAAAACGAGAGGGCGGCTGCTGTGGCTCAGCAGGCAGAGCTCGGACCTGCCGTGCTGGAGGTCTGGAGTTCGATCCCTGGTGCCTCCTGCCCATATGCAAATTAAAAAAAAAAAAAAAGAGAAACAAAAAGCATCTTCTAGAAAGGTGAGCTATCTCACAGCCGCTCTGCCAGCTGGGTGTCCGAGTCTCTAAACAGCCACAGGCATCACTTCCAGGCACATCTGTTGTGCAAGGCTTGCTG
>PVIY010045331.1:0-19145 GCA_004026745.1 Myrmecophaga tridactyla | reverse complement strand
CATATGAAGATGCAGAAAGGTATGGCCTAATCTAATGATCAAATTAAAACATTGAGGAGACATAGACTTTGGAACAACTAATCAAAGATATTCATATAACTCTACTAATTTTGAACACCCAAAAAAGCAAATGACAAAAAGGATGGAAAGAAATTGAATTGGGTGTCAGGGAAATGATGGACAAAACAAAACACACAAATATAAGAATCACTGGTGTCTCAGAAAGAGAAGAGAAAAGTAAAGGGCTAGGAAGATTAATGGAGGATATAATGGGGAAAAACTTACCAACCTTTAAAAAAGAAATAAATATGCAAATAAAAGAAGCCCAATGAACTACAAATAGAATAAATCCAAACAGGTCTTCCCCAAGACACATACAAGTCTGTCTGTCAAATCTTGAAGAGAAGAAGAAAATCCTGAAAGTGACAAAAGAAAAACAATCTTCTACATATCAGCCATATAAGACTGAGTTTGGATTACTCAACTTGCACTATGGAGGCAAGAAAGCAATGGTATTTAAGATCCTGAAAAAGAAAGAATTCCAGCCAAGAATTCTGTACCCAGCCAAACTGTCTTTCAAAATTGAGGGAGAGATTAAAACTTTCATAGACAAAGGGTGAGAGAATATGTAAACAAGAGACCAGCTCAACAAGGTACTAAACAGAATTCTTCTGGCTGGAAGGAAAAAAGACAGAAGAGGGAAGTCTGGAGGAAGGCAAAGAATTAAAGAGTACCAGTAAGGGTAGCTTAAAGGATAAAAAGAGAAAGAAGGAAAAGAATATATAGATTTGACAGACAAAATCCAAAGGATAAGATGGTGGATTCAAGAAATGCCTTTGCAATGTAGATTTGAATGTTAATAGACTAGATTTATGAATTAAAAGATACAGATTAGCAGAATGGATTAAGAAATATGATCCAGCTATATGATGCTGACAAGAGACTCATCTTAGACACATGGATACAAATAGTTTGAAAGTGAAAGAATGGAAAAAGATTTTCCACACAAGCTATAATCAAAAGAAAGTAGGAGTAGCTTTATTAATATCAGACAAAATAGGCTTTAAATGTAAAGACATCATAAGAGGCAAAGAACATTATATATCAGTAAAAGGAACAATTAACCAAGAAGAAATAACAATAATAAATGTCTATGCTCGCAATCAAGGAGCTACAAAGTACATGAGACAGACATTGGCAAAACTGAAGGGAGCAATACACGTATCAACAATAATAGTAGGAGGCTTCAATGCACCACTCTCTTCTATAGATAGAACAACCAGACAGAGGATCAATATGGAAATAGAGAACTTAAACAATTTGATAAATGAATTAGACTTAACAGACATATTTAGGCTGTTACAGCCCAAAACATCAGGATATATATTCACCTCTAGTGCTCATGAAACATTCTCCATGACAGATCATATGCTGGGGCAAAAACAGGTCTTTCAAATTTATAATCATTGAAATTATTCAAAGCACTTTCTCTGATCACAATGGAATGAAGATGGAAAGAAAAAACCACCAAAGAATAATAACTTTCAAAAATATATGGAGATTAAATAGCACACTATGAAATAATGAGTAAGTCAAAGAAGAAATTGCTAGAGAAATCAGTAGGTCTCTGGAGATTAATGAAAACAAGAATACAACATATCAGAATTTATGGGATGCAGCAAAGGCTGTGCTGTGAGGGAAATTTATTGCCTTTAAATGCCTATAGTAAAGAAAAAAGAAAGAGCAAAATTGAGGATTTAACTGCTCATCTGGAGGAATTTGAGAAAGAACAACAAACTAACCCCCCAAAGCAAATAGAAGAAGACTAATAACAAAGATTAAAGCAGAGTTAAATGAATGGAAAAAAGAAAATAGAAAGAATCAATGAAACCTAAAATTGGTTCCTTGAGAAAATCAATAAAACCAATGGGACACTAGCAAGGCTGACAAAGAAAAAAAGAAAGAGGATGCAAATAAAGAAAGTGAGAAATGAGAGGGCAGTCATTACCACGGCCCTGAAATTAAAAAAAAAAAAATCATACAAGGATACTATGAAAAACTATACACCAACAAACTATACAACTTAGATGAAATGAACAAATTCCTAGAAACACACAAACAAGCTACACTGACTCAAGAAGAAATAGAAGATCCAAAGAAACCAATCATAAGTAAATCAGTCATCAAAAATCTTCCTACAAAGAAAAGTCCAGGGCAAGATGACATCACAGGGGATTTTATCAAACATTTCAAAAATTTAGCAAAGTGGCAGGTTATAAATTCATGTGCAAAAATCAGTAATGTTTCTATACACAAGCAATGATCTAACCAAGAAGTCAAGTAAGGAAAAAGTTCCATTCAGAATAGCAACTAAAAGAATCAGGCACCTAGGAATGAACTTAACTAGGGATTTAAATGACTTGTACATAGAGAGCTACATAACATTGCTAAAAGAAATCAAAGAAGATCTAAATAGCTGGAAAGACTTTCCTTGTTCAAGGATAGGAAGGTTAAATGTAGTTAAGCTGTCTATTCTACCCAAATTGATCTACAGATTCAACACAGTACCAATCAAAATTCCAAAAACCTACTTTGAAGTCTTGGAAAAACTAGTTACTAAAGTCATCGGGAAGGGAAGGAGACCCTAAATAGCTAAAAGCATCCTAAAAAAGAAGAATCATGTGGGAAGATTAATATTCCCGATTGAAAACTTATTGTAAAGTCACAGTGGTCAAAACAGCATGGTATTGGCACAAAGATAGAAGTCTTGATCAATGAGATTAAATCAAGAGCACAGAAATAGACCATCATATCTATGGTCAACTGATCTTTGGCAAGGCCCCCAAATCCACTGAACTGGGACAAACAGTCTTTTCAATAAATAGGTATGGGAGAGCTGGATAGCAATAGCCAGAAGAATGAAAGAGGACCCGTACCTTGTACCCTATACAAAAATAAACTAAAACTGGATCAAACACCTTAAGTATAAGAAGCAGTCCCATAAAACTCCTAGAAGAAAATGTAGAGAAACATCTTCAAGACCTAATAATAAGAAGAAGCTTCCTAAACTTTACACCCAAAGCACAAGCAACAAAAGTAAAAATAGATAAATAGGAACTCCTCAAAATCAAATGCTTTTGTGGCTCAAAGACTTTGTCAAATAGGTGAAGAGGCAGCCAATTCAATGGGAGATAATATCTGGAAATCACACATTGGACAAAGATTTGATATCCTTTGTACATAAAGAAATCATACAACTCAAGTATAAAATGGGTTGTAGATATGAATAGAGATTTTTCTGAAGAGCAAATACAGATGGGTAAAAAGCATATGAAGAGATGCTCATTCTCGCTAGCCATAGAGGAAATGCAGATCAAGTCTACATTGAGATGCCACCTCACACCTATAAAAATGGCTGCTATTAAACAAACAGGAAACTACAAATGCTGGATAAGATGTTGAGAAACTGGGACACTTAAGCACTGCGGGTGGGAGTATATAATGGTACAGCTTCTATGGAAGAGAGTATGGTGGTTCCTCAGAAAAGTAAATATTGAGTTGCCTTATGACCCAGCAGTATTTGGTATATACCCAGAAGAGCTGAAAGCAGTGACACAGAGATGTGAACATCGACATTCATAGCAGCATTTTTAAGAATCGCCAAAAGATGGAAAAAATCCAAGTGCCCATCAACAGATGAGTAGATTAACGAAATGCGAAATATATATATATGATGGAATGTTATGCAGCAGTAAGATGAAATGGCATCCTGAGCCACATGACAAGATGGGTGAGCCTTGAGGACATAATGCTGAGTGAAATAAGCTAGACACAAAAGGATAGATACTGTATGATTCCACTTTTATGACCATGGTAAAGGTAAAATCAGAGGCTTATAATACAGAATACAGGGGTCCTAGAGATACACAGAAGCTTGCGATGAGTGAACAGTTAGCTAATGAAGTTGAACTTAATTGTACGGGAGAAAATAGACTTGAAGGTGGTTCACTAGTGGATCTATAAGTAATATTATCATATTGAAGGTGAATATGATTGAAAGTGGTTATTTATTCTCATGTGTCCCACTGATTAACACTACAAATATAAGTAAATTTCTGCATGAAATACTGCAAAGGTATGAATCTTGTACAAAGTGTGTATAATTTTGGGTTATGGGGGAAAACTGGTATTGCATGCTATGGGCTATGTTTAACAGGAAAACTTCAACAGTACTGCAGCAATAACAGGGATACGTAATGGGGGGAAGGACGAGAGTTTGGCGGAGGTTTAGATTTCCTATTAGGTGGGGGTGTGTTTATTGGCTATCTTTCTCTTGGGAACAATGAAATTATCTAAAATTGAGAGTGTTGATGGACTGTTGGTTTTGTACATTATATATGAGGCCCAGTAGATGAAGGTGGCTGAAAGATGGACTGACTAAGGAGTAGATTGGTGAACGATGGTGTATACATATGATTGAAAATTGTGCTGCTACAAAAAGGAACAAAGTTGTGAGGCAGGCAATGATGTGAATGAACCTGTGGGACATTTGGTGAGGCAAAATAAACTAGAAACAAAGGAGCAAATATTGTATAGTCTCGTTTAGAAAATACTTAAAAGAGAACAGATGCCTAGACTGAAGCTCTTATAGCAATAACATTATTCCACAGTGGTAATTATTATTTCTGGATTTTGAGGGGCTGTTTTACATATGTGTAACCTGATATTTAGAGATATAAACAAAGCCAATCAGGTCAGGATTAAGGTAATTCAGAATATAGGTGTAAGGAAAACATGGTCTGTATTTTAAAACTTTACCTACTCTTTGAGACAAAAGGAAGAAAGGTTTATTTTGTCCAGAATCTAAATTTTCTGTAGCACATAATCTAACCCAACCTGTCTGGATAGATCATTTAAGCAACCCAAATACAGGGAGCCCAGAATAAGAATGAGAGCCTTTAATCCTTTATAGCTTAATGTAATGCATGGATAGACCCCAGAGAATATTAAGCAGATAACCTAAAAGTATTGGCAAAGTCCCTTTAGGGATGGGAGAAAATATATGGAACTATTAAACTTTACCATAGGGGAAATCCCTGATAATGTATCAAACATTAGGGACACCCAAATCAATAGGCCAAGCCTTTGATCTTGAGGCTTGCTCATGTGAAGCTTCTGTAGGTAGCTGAGAAGCTTGGCCTACCTATAGGTGTGCCTGAGTTGCCTCAAGAGGACCTCTTTTGGTGCTCAGATGTTACCTTGCTCTCTCTCTCTCAGCCCAACTCTACAAGTGAAACTTTTGTCCTCCTCCCTACTTGGGACATGACATCCAGGGAAGAGTCTCCCTAGTGGCATGGGAGATGACTCCCAGGGATGACATTAAGGGATCAATAATGCCATCCTGACTAAAAGGGGGAAAAGAAGTGTAACAGATAATGTATCATTGGCTGAAAGAGTTCAAATAGAGTTGAGAGCTACTCTGGAGGTCACTCTTATGCAAGCTACAGTTAGACATTGTTACCTATCATAGCTTGCTAAACCCCAATCAAAACCAATCCTGCTAATGCTAAAGAATATCTAGGACATTATAAAAGATTCTACAAAGCTTCCATGCACTAGGATAACTTCCCAGAAACCTACAACCTCCAGATGGATCCCTGGACTAGATAAATCCTGAAATACAGAGGGGTTGGCCCCTCCAGAACATCAACTAGTCCCATCTCCCTATCCCATATTACTGATAGTCCCTTTCAATATGAAAAAGTTAGAATGGGCATAGTCCAAATACCCCTACAGAGCAGGAGAAATATCAAAAGTGATGGTGGAGTTATATAGAGAAGGTAGGATTTAACAAATGAGTATGATTGCTGAATCATTATATTGATATATCTTTTAGTCTCCAGTACCTTAGAGCAGCTAGAAGTAAAAACCTAAAATTGTGTAATTGTAACCCATACCAAACTCTGAAATATGTTCTACAACTAATTGTTGCAGTGTACTTTGAAATTTATTGCTTTTTTGTATATGCTATTTTTCACAAAAAAGAAAAAAAGGAGAAAGAGTATAACAGAGAAAATAGGATTTAACAAAGGAATATGACTGCTAAATCATTATATTGATATTTGTTTTGGTCTCCAGTGTCAGTGTCTTAGAGCAGCTACAAGAAAAAACAAAAAATTGTGGAGCTGCAACCCACAGCAAACTTTAAACTCTGTTCTATAACTCCTTGTTAAAATGTACCTGGAAATTTATTGCTTTTTTGTATATATATTTCACAATTAAAAAAACATTAAAAACAAAAAAAGAAAAAGCTAACATAACCTTGATGCAAAATCCAAATACAGACAATATAAGAAAAGAGGAATATAAGCTAATTTCACTCTATTCAAGGGTCATAAAAATCTAAACCAAAATGTGTAAGCTTAATCAAGCAACATATAAAATATTAAAAACATCGTGACTACATTGGGTTAATTTTAGTTTAATTCATTAATGCAAGTGACCATATTAACAAATTAGGAGAAAAGGTCATATGACTGTCCTAATAAAGATAGAAAAAGTATTTAAAAAATTCAAAATGAATTTATAACATTTTTAACCTGATAGTGGAAATTTAGAAAAAATACAGCAAATATATCTAATGGGAAAATATTGAAAACAATTCCCTATGATCAAGAAGAAAGCAAAGATGCACACTAACCTACATTCTCTTCAACATTTTAGTGGCCTGGAGCGGAGGGCTACAATAATAAAATAAATGCAATATAATATAATATAATACAGTGCATTACAATACGGTCTGAGAGAAAAGAATCGAACTTATATTCAGATGCCATAAGTGTCTATGGAGAAAAGTTAAGGGGATGTTGAGACAGATGTTTACAATAAACAAAAGTTTATCAAGATTGCTAGACACAAACATCAATATAGCAAAAATTCATTTCTAGCAGAAGGAAAATCAGCTAGCAATGATAATTAGGAAGATATCATTCTACAATATCAAAGAATATTTTAAGCACCCAGAAAAAATATCTGGAAAAGATATCGATGCTATTATGGAGAATAGAAAATTCTATTCTATACCAATAAAAAAGACCTTAATAATTTAAGAAAAATGGAATGTCATGAATTGAAATGCTCTGTATCATAAAAGTGTTATTTCTTCTTAATCTCATCCACTGATGAAATTCACTTTATTTAATGTCCCAACAGTTTTCTTTATGTGTTTGACAGAAGATGGGAGGTATGTGTGTGTAGGGTGGGGGCCGGGGGGCAGGTGTGGATGGAGAGTGACAAATTGACTCCCAGAAGTCTATGGAAGAGCAAAGGGTCAAGTATCAAGGGCACTTTTATAGAATACAACCAAGGTTTTGTGGATTGCTGTAACAGATTTCAAAATTTGCAAGAGGTGCTGCTAAATAAGAGAACGTGGTATTAGAGGAATAGATAACCAGACCATTGAAACAAATTAGAGAGCAAGGAAATACATAATGCAATAAAAAGTTGGGAAATAATTTATGATAGAACTGGCATTGCCATTAATGAGGAAATAATGGTCTTTTCAATTAATGATTCTGAGTCAACTGATAATCCATATATTTAAAAAAGTAATGAAATTAATACCTATATCATTCACAAAAAAATCAATTTCAGGCGGACTAAGGACTAAAATATGAAAGGCATATCTAAAATACCATAATAAGACAAATAGGTATATTAACTCAATTGAGGCTCAAAACACCATAGTATTATCTATAATTATTATTATTATCCTTATTTTAAAGAATAATGACTTGCAGCTGAGAGAGGCAGGATATCTAATTCAAAGTAAAGAAGCAATTATGTGGCGGTACTAGATTTGAACCCATGCAACTTGACTCTAGATTCCATTTGGTAAGCTAGCTACCATTGCTAAAATGCATATTTTTAATCTGTGAGTAGAGATTGATTTGCTAATATATCACCCAGAAAATTTTTGATGCATTTGACTTTATTGAAATAAAGCAATCTAAGAATGCATTTCATAGAGTAAAATGGTAGGCTGTAAACCAGAAGAATATGTTTGCAATAGTTTATGAAATCACTATCCAGAGAATTTAAAGATTCTGTGGATCAATTAAAAAAAGACAAATAGTTCAATAATAAAATAGTCACAAGGTCAGAATGACAGTTTATAGGAAGAAAGATAACCAAATGAGCAATACAAAATAAAATTACAATGAAGTATTATTTTATTGATATTGGTCTGACAAAAAATAGAAAATTCCAACTATCAAATTGTATGATGATGTGGAAGAAGACTTCTTATTTTTAGATGGAATGGGGCTAAATTAAAAAAAAATAAAAGCTTATGATATGCATAGCCTGTTGCCCAGCAAAACCACTGCTATTTATAAGCGACCCTATCCAGTAGAAATGTAATGTAAATCGCATATGTAACTTTAAATTTTTTGATAATCACGCCAAAATGTAAAGAAAACAGGTGAGATTAATTTACAGTATATTATATTTAACTCAGTGATTAGAAAATATTATTTCAGCATGCAATCAACAGTAAAATTATTAGAGATATTTTACATTTTTTGTAGTTTCCAAAATCCGATATGCAATTTATGCTTAGAGGAAATCTTAATAGAAATTAGCCACATTTCAAGTGCTCAGTAATAGTTCTGTTCCTTAAGTACTGTTTCTCAAACTTTAATGTGCGTACAAATTCTTTGGGGGTCTTGTTAAATTGCAGATTCTGATTCAGTAGGTCTAAGTAAGGCCTGGGATTCTGTATTTCAAATAAGCTCCCAGGTGATGTTGCTACTGTTCATATTTTAATTTCACTTGAGTAACAGGGCTCTAGAAGATACATCAGGACACGTGTAGAACGTCCATCAGCATATTCATATTAACAGGAAAAAATTTAAACAATTCAAATGTTCATTAACAGTAAAATGCATAGGTAGCATTATACAGTGTAATTCAATAAAAGTGAAGATAAACTTTAGCTATAAGCATGGATAAAACTCAAAATGTGATGTTTAGCCAAAACACAAATAAATAAACCATGTATTGTTTAGAGATATCTTCATTCATAATACAATTAAAAATAAATTCAAAAAGAATCATAAGCATTAAATTCAGTAGTTTAAATAGTAGTTACCTTGGGGGTAACGGTGATTGTCTATTTTCTAACCACTATTAACTTTATTTTATTATTCATTAAACTTTACAAATACACTATGTGAAATATTCATAACCCAATTAAAAAATGACTGGGGATAGACATTGCTGATAAGAAGTCATGCTTACTTCCCTTCAGTTTTCTAGATGGAAGGTCAACTATGTTTTTGAGATCTCTATATTGTTTCTGTAATGTGGTTTTATCATATTGAGAGTAGCTTTGGGGTTGGATATGCCTAATTGTAATTTACCCTAATTATAGCCATGCTATCTGGAAAGTTACTTTACCTCTCTGCCCGTCAGTTTTGTCACATATTAAAGGAGAAAAATAGTGACCACTCTTAGGAAGGTTTCATTACAGTCACTTAGGATTGACAAGAACTATACCACCTTGAAGTATGAAGCAGTACAGTGACTATCTGCATATTTGGGATTCTTTTCCCTTTATGCCCCTGGATAATTATGATTTCTAGAATGTAATTTCTAGCATTCTAGGTAATGTCCAGCATTCCCTCTCCCTTTAGTATATATTTATTGTCTCCTGTTGGGACTGGGATATAGCTTTCCACATGTTAAGCAGTAGGTGCATGAACCTAGTGTGTTTGGCTGTGATGGGTACAGATGGCCCTGAGTTTAGGACTACCTTGGTACAGACTGGATTGTTTAAATGTTATTGGCTGGGGAGAAATGTCCCAGGAATTCACTCCTACTCCTCCAACAACAATGAAAGCATTATTGCCAAATGCAAGGGGAGAAGGATAAAAATGTGTGAGGCATAATTTCCAAGTTCCCTTTCTCATCTCTCCAGTGCACATAGTCTATTCTCTTGAGGTGGTTAAAATTATTAGGGTTTCAAAAGGCAGGTGAATTAAAAAAAAAAAAGGTGGATGAGTTGCGAGGGATTGTTAGAACTTACTGCAACATAGAAAGGGCCTTAACCTAAGTAAGTTTTTGGAACCCTGACTTCATTTGGGAAGCAAAAGTTTGAGATTTTACATTTTCTACTTGCAGAAGTTGGTTTCTTAGGTCAATAAAATTGCCTAAGGTTCTGCAAGGCAAGCCGTGTGTGTTCGGTATATTTCCCAAGCAACTCCACAGAGATCAAACTATTAAAGAAGTTTTCAGGTTAATAAGAATTGCCTCTCTGTTTTGTTTGAGAATTAGATAAAGTAATGCATGTGAAGACAGCCAACACAGGACTGTCTTGCAGTATATACTCATCTAACATTAATTTATAAAATGAAATCCAGTTGTTGAAACATGAGTTATGGGAAACAGAATACTGAGCAACTAATGTAAATTTTCTTTTCTTTCTCTTTAATTCTCACAGAATCCCAAGATATAGCCAGATATGTCTTGCATCTGGAAGGAGAGAAAGCTAGCTGCAAGTAGTGTGAATAACTGGCTCTGGCAGGTCTTATCCAAATAAGAAGAATCAAAGCATCTAACTCTACAACTTTAGTGATCTTGTAGTTTCATTAAGTGATAAAATTGCA
The DNA here is from genome assembly GCA_004026745.1 of Myrmecophaga tridactyla. Lineage (NCBI taxonomy): Eukaryota > Metazoa > Chordata > Mammalia > Pilosa > Myrmecophagidae > Myrmecophaga > Myrmecophaga tridactyla. The sequence continues at coordinate 8,478 of PVIY010045331.1, read as the reverse complement.
CAAGTGCAATGAAGAACCCTAGTGAGTTGAAATAACTCATTTGAGTAAGGAAAATTAAAGAAACCTTTCTATCATTAAAGGGAATAAATCCAACATGCCTTGAATTTCTTGGAAACTTTATATTCTCTTACACATTGATGTGGTTTTCAATGGAAGATAATTCAACCATGAGCTTCCACCCACATGCCCCCTCCTTTTCTTTGAATGATTAGAAGCAGTACAGTGTAATTGTTAAGAGAGCAGTATCAAAAAACCCCTGCAGACTTGAATCTCACTCTAACTTCTATTAGCATGTGCCATCAGGGCCAGCCACTTCACCTCTCTAATCTTCACTTCCCTCATCTGTAAAATGATAATAATGATAAGAACCTTTCTGCATGGGGCAGTCATCAGAACAGAGAGATAGTCCTGGTAAAGTCCACGGTATGTGCTCTAGCAATTTCCCCATTTCTATTATTCAGTGGATTGAAGTGTTCCATCCTTTGAAAAGAGCACTTCAAATGAGAGCTGAAATCTTGTAGTTCCCATTACTTCCTCAGTACACCAAGTCGCTCCAGTTGAGGTTATTAATCTATTTCAGTTGATTGACAGTTGCACAGTAGTCAGCTATTTGATTTATAATTTGAGCTGAATTATTGAATTTATAATTTGGATAGAGCTCTAAATGTGTTTTTGATTTATGTGTGCCCCTCATGCAGTTACAACAAATCACTGATGGTTGAGCAACATTTACTACAAGACATGCGCACGTTTGGCAGTTGGATTTTAAAGGGCAAAGAAATTCAGATTTCTTTGAAAAGGAATAACATGGTCATATAAGGAAAGCCATGCCACCAATAGGCAGAAAAATTCAAATTCTGTTTATAATTTTGCCTCTGCCTGGGCTGCATTGCAGAGTTAGGCATGACCATGGTGGCCATCTCTGCCAGCCTCTTACTCCACGTGCAAGAAGGTTAAAGCACTCAAGGACATAAGGTATTTAGTGGCTTCCTTGGGAATTGAACCAAATTTCTCTCACTCTTCTTTAATAATCTTTTAACTGTATCATATAGTTTTACTATAACTTAGTGTCCTTAGTGTTCTTCTCTGAAAAATGTGAGGATAATAATATAAACTTTCAGCTATTGTGTTTTATTTTTTTTACAAAAACATGTCTTGATATCCTTGAAACAAATTTGGAAGATAAAAGTATTGTAAAATATCCGAACTAGTTCAAAACCTTATCCCTTAGGCAAGGAAACATGATAAGGCGTAGAGTCCAGTGTACACATTTATCAAGTGGCTACTGTAGTTAGAGGGGCTCCAGCAACCACCTAGTTTCAATTTGAATCCTCACAAAACCTTATGATACTGTCCCATCTTCAGGTGAAAAAAACTGAGGCTCACAGATGTAAAGGAAATTGTCAAGCGAGGATTTCAAACACACAAGGCCTGTGCTTGTGTCACTTTGCTGCACTGTCTCTGGACACACTCACTTAAATAGGATCTATTAGGCTTAGTTTTGGGAGATCGTGAATTGAATATTTTCTGACTGAGCAAAAACACCTGCCTCTTTAAGATTTGACCCTAATTGTAGAACGGTTTTCTTCTTGCTGCAGTATTAAGTGTCATGTTAATCTATCTTCCTGACCTCATTCTGGCAAATCGTCTTAGAGAGGGGAAAAAATAATGTTCCTGTAAATTGATTTATATGAACTCTAGAGATATAGTACTAGCAAAAACTACCAGGCCACATCTGAGCCTCATTTTGTAGTTCAAAGGTGTCTGTGTCTTATTTTTTAACTTCACATCAAGTCAGAGAGCGATTACTGAAATGTCCCCTTTCCTAATGCCATATCTCCAATAGAGGATCCTGCACTCTGACCTCTACTGATCTGGTTTCAAATATAATACAATGGCTTCTTCTATTTGCCAGGAAACAGCCAGCTCTAGGAACAGAATTGGAATTGAGGGTCAGATTGGAGATACAAAGATGAGCAATCAGAACTAGAGGACATATCTTTAGACTTCCAAATACTTAAATCAACTCAGCAAAAACACTGACTCTGTCTCTTTTTGCTTTGAACTGCATGATTAAACCTTATGATTTGTGTTCACTTTTAAACTCTCTTTCAATTGTTTCCCCGTGTGACCATCAGCCAGCACAGCAAGTATCCAAAGCAGGGACATGATTGTATCCTCCTTCTCTCAAACTATTTCAGCCACTTTCTTCTTAGGGAAATTACAATGTTTTACATTAAGAGATGATTATCAGCTTTCATGCAATTCAAAACATCTGTATTGAATGCCTGTTTGGTCAGCACTTAGAAAAATGGACATATTCTCTGACCTCAAAAGAATTAGTATTTCATTGAGGAAAGAAGAAATAAAATTGTTTAAAAATTAAGCCCTGTATATGATCATGTGCTCAAGTAATTGTTATAGATAAATTCAGTAGAAGGATAATTCCAAAGAGGATTAAAAAGCCTCAATAATTGTCAAAGAGAGAAACTTTGTATCAGAATTTGAAAGTGAAATCAGATGAGAAGAGAAAAGATATCCCAGATAGAGAAGTCACATGGCCCAAATGACACAGGTGTAAAATAGACAAGATTTTTTTTTCTAAACGTATTGGGAGTGGCATTAAATTAGTAGACAACATTTCAGTAAGAATATGCACAAATTAGAGAGGTGTGAAAATCAAGCTGAGAAATGTGAAGTTTAGAATGAGAGCAATGGGGAGCAATGGAAGATTATAGACCAAATCATAAGAGGGTGTTAAGTCTCAGATAGCAGGCATAGATATGTCTGATGAGAATGGCTTATGAGGAGCTAGAAGAAAGGAGTTTATTACCAAAGACTGTGCAAGGATGACAGCAACAATCAGGAATTCAGCAACGGAGAGAGAAAGTAAGAGAAGGAAGAAGGAAGAAAACTATGAAGCAGATACCTCTGGAAAAGCCTGGTAGAGTCTCAGTAATGCTTTCCTGGTAGGTTTGACAGATTTCACAGATAAAAATCCAGGACACAATTAAATTTGAATGTCGAATAAATGAAAAATATATTTATAGTATAACTATGATCCACATATGCCTAATTACACTAAAAATTCATTCCTCCTTACCTGAAATTCAAACTGGTTTTCCAGCATTTTATCTGGCAACGCTGACTGGGGAATTTCCCTGTACCATTGATTATCTTCCAATATAGCAACACTCAAAGAACAATTGGTTTAGTGCAAGGGAAAAGTATGAATTCATAACATTTACCTAATATCAGCAGTATAGAACATCTTCAAATGAAAAAGTAATGTATACAAGTAATAAACACAGATATGGTACATACTGCATAGTGAATCTAAACTGAGATTAGGGAAATTGCAAAATTAATCTAGGTAGGAATAATGGAATTAAAAAGAAACAAAAAATATAGTGTCGACCTAGATGTTCTCAGAAAAAAAGTGGAAGCTGTAATTTTTAATGGGGATATGAGATTAACTACAGTTTGTAGTAGCAGAACATATTCTACTATTTTGAAGAATGTATAAGAATGAAAGTGAAAATTAGACCTGGTTGAATTGCTATGCCATAATAATGACAATTTGACCAAACTCCAGAACTAAAGCAAAATTATTTGTCATATCTTTCCCATTTTTCAAAAACGGAATGATGATTAAATGTTGGTATTATTTAAGAGGCTAAGCTACCTTAAAACATGTAAAAAAGTTTAAGAAGTTACATAAAAGGCTAAAAAAAAATTCTTGAGTAAACAGAAAACTTTGAACAATGTTGCTTGAACAGCATTTAGAGAAAGAAAAATGGCTTACATTACACAGAAAACATTATGTAGTTTCTATATAAAATATGTAGAAAAGCAAGGGAGGGAGGAATGCCAATAAATTACAGCATTTGGAAGATGAGGGAATGGGAAAAGCCGGGGTGGGCATAAGATATGATGAGGTTTTCTTGCAAGGGCTTGTAAGTCATTGATGAAAAGGCTTGCTTGTACTTGTGAACTGTCTATATCTGTATTTCTGTCCCCAACTTCAGCATAACCAAATGCTACCCACTCAGGTTACATCTTGTCATATAGACTTTCTTTCTTGCTCTAATCCCCAAAATTTCTACCTCTTCAATAAACCCTTATACTCAGTTTTAGCCATTTTTTTTCTCATAATGTCATATATGCTTCATTTTTTGCATCTTTTCTTTCAGATTCATGAACACAGGGATGTTGATTTTATATTTTTATATACTCCTAAATACATATCAAGTGCTCCTTAAACGCTAAATAAATCAACTGAAAATCTAAAAGAAAGCATTAGAAGACCTTCAACAAAAGCAAATTTTGATTTAGAGACAGAATTGGAATTGAGGGTCAGATTGGAGATACAAAGATGAGCAATCAGAACTAGAGGATATACCAAGTTCATTTGTTTGCTGGCTTAAAAGGTGGAGACTTGATTTGACAACTTATTGTCTGCATAGGTTTCCTGTAGCACAAAGAAAACTGTGAGTTCATGAAGAAACACATTCTATCTAATGAAGAGCAAGGCAAAATAGACTGCTTGAGATACATCTAGAATGGCTGCCATACATGACTTTCAAATGAAGAAAATTTTCATTTTGACCTTAGCCAGTTATTTAATATTCTTCTTTAATGTAGGAGGATATAGCAGACCAGTTATAGCAGTCAGAGCATTAGCATGAAATAAAGTGTATGAGCTGGAAGAGCCCAGTCATTCTTGCCCTTTGCTGACCTTCAGAATCATCTGGGAACAGGTGAAGTGGACAGATTTCCAGGATCCAACCATAGAGGTTCTGATTCATTAGATCTGGGGCAGGGTCCAGGAATCTAAAATTAAAAGAAAAATCACAAAACTATCAATTGCCTTGATTTCATATTTGAAGGTATTTAGGCTTTGACATGTACAAGAGGCTTATAAGCATCATGAAGCTTTTTATTATTCAAGTTGCATGTAAAATCTCAGGTCCCTAACTTATTATAATGGTACTTTCATGTCTACATTTCTGTTGCATTAATTTCCTCAGAAAAATAAATCTTGTCCATTTGAATAATCACATTCCCTTTTACATAAGTATGCCTGGGACTTCATTTAAGGAAACCATGGCAATCTGCCCCCTGGAAGCAATATTTTTGAAAACAGAGAAATTCAAAAGAATGCTGGGAATCTGGTATCAAGGAGATTTAAGGGTGTTATGAATATTAACTTTCTTTAATCACTTTAAGTGAAAGAAATGGGCAATATCTTCTTATCACAGCATGGAACAAAATCCTGTAGTCCAGACTAAGATTTCACTTTTTAAATCTTAAAGTGTTTATAATGGACTGGAATATATTTTACTAATGAATTCCTTGATTGTTTAATTTCAAAATGTCATAGCATACCACAATTTAAAAAAAACATTTTGTTCTTTCATAGCTTAGCTTAAAATGGCATAGCTTATCATTCTTGTTTTACTGACAAGGAAACTCAAGCTTGGGGATGGTAACAGTTAGTGAGCAGTTGATTCAAGAATAAAATATTTTCTTGATATTTGTATTTTCTAATATTTTATTTATATTGCTACATTTAAATACTTCTCTCTGCTCTGAAAAAAGTGGGGAAATCTATAAATCTTTATTCTGAAAAGACTGAAGGCTATACATACACATAATCACATGCATAAAAATCACTTTAGGAGGAGAGTATTTAACCAGAAAAGTGCAATTTTGCAATTGTGTTTTTTTTTTTGCCTGGATTGGAACTGATAATCAATATAAGCTATTGAAAGAAACACAGGGGAGAAGCTTGAATTCTCCTATGCATCCTGTACCAGATCAAAAATGTAAAAAAAAGTACAGCACCATGGTGGCTCAGTGCCAGAATTCAGCCTGCCATACTGGAGACCAGGGTTCAATTCCCGGTGCCTGCACATGCCAAAAAAAAAAGACAAAACATATATTTTAATTTTCACTTAGAAACACATGCAGAAATATTTCACTGTAACTTCCTGTTTTTCATAGTTTTCAGACTCTCAAGGAAAAGAACCTGATCCCATCCAAAGCAGGGTTTCAGACATAGAAACAAATAACTGAAGAACCTGAGGTGAAGAGCAAGTCATGGGAATCTATGGTTCAAAGAAGGGCAATTGGTTCCTTAGACCAAAAGCAACACAAAGAAGGAAAAGGCTCTGCAGAGTGAGTAACCTTGGGGGTAGGGAGTAAGGATTGGAGAGAACAGTGCTTATGAGTATTGTGTTAAATGTACCTCAGTGTACCCCAAAACTACCACCACCACCTCCACCCACACCTTCTGGAAAGGAGAGAACTATATGATAAAAAGTATACTCTTTTGTCTAAGGTATATCCCTCTGAAAGAGGTGGACAGGGAAAAGGAAGTTCTCTTCAAATTGGAGAGAAGGGAGCATGGAAGATCAACACACAAATCGATGAGGAGAAACTGCTGTCAGGAGAAACCAAATCCAGGAAGTGCTCCACTCTGGTGCAGGCTGAAGGCCATGAGTTGTGGAGAGCACCACCAGAGGCAGAGGACATGAGAGACTGAGAGCAGAGCAACCTCAGAGAGGAAGGCAAATATAATTACAAGTGAAGCAAGTCTCCACTCCCCCACCTTTGTAAAGAAATAGGGAGTGAGGAGCACTTGGTAGATGGAGGTTAGAGGCCTAGAGAGCTAGGATCGAGTTGGCCAATAAAACACAGGACACCCAGTTAAATTTGAATTTCACAAAAACATTTTTTTTAAGTAGAAGTATATCCCAGGCAATATTTAAGGCATTCTTATATTAAAATACTTTTTTAACCTGAAATTCAAATTAAACTAGGTATCCTGTTTCATTTTGTGTTTTTGCTAAATCTTGTAACCCTAACCTACCACTAAGAGTTAAACTTGACTGGTGACAAGTTAATAAAATGATCCTTTAAAGTGATTGAGTGTAAGGATCTTTGGAGAAACAGAGAAATATATTCAATGAATCATGAAAATCCTTTTATCTAGCCATGTCAGACAGTGGGTACAAATGGAGCTGTGTCAAGAAAATCAGGCGTATCATTATCATTTTGGAAATTATCTTACATCATTAGTATTTTGGAAATTTTACTTCCTATTCAAATTCATACATTGTCTTCTGGCTCCTGTGACTTAGAAGCAGTACACAGAAACAATTTCACTTAAACCTCTGGGCAATCTTTCCTAAATTGCCAAGCTCAAGCTGTAGTACCAAATACCTTAGGTAGGCCCTGTGACACCATTACAACTTTCCCATCAGACATGGTTCTGTAGATTCCTTTCACATGCATCCCCAATTGTCCTGAACCCTGAAAATCATTTCACCAAAAGTGCTTCACTATTTTTCAGAGCAGCTTACTCTAAAGCTGGGAACCCTTCTATAAATGGAAGAGAATTTCAAGCAATTTCTAAATCCTTACTATAGTTTTGATTATTCTAACACAAAAGGTTAACATTTTTTAACATGCTGAATTTACATGAGCTCCAGCTGAAACAATAGTCTTTCAAGGGTCACAGCAGCCTAATGTTAGTTTCAGAAATTGGAGAGTGTCCTGGTCACCACAGACTTCATACACAGGCCTGTTTCATTGCAGACCATTTATTCACTCACCAAATGTTTAATGAGGACCTTTAGCATGAAAGGCACTACCAGAAAGGTAAAGAAATCTGTAGTGTAGGAGTTAAAAGGTTGATGTTTAACCTAAAGCTTGCAAACACAAGTCTTAAACTATGAGGAAATGCAGACTTGAGCTTTAAGGATCTGGAACTTCAAAAGAAGCTTAGATACGCAGACAAAGCACAATGATGTGTGGAAGAGACTTGCTTAAGGGAAATTAACATCCTAGCCTTAAAAGTATTTACTTCCTGGAACTTGTTTTTGCATTGTAAACTCCTTAGCTTTTGCATGCAAACAACCTTTATCATCTTTCTTGCCAGTATATAATTTTGTACTTGGCTGAAAATAAACTTGTCTGAAGACTGATGTCTCTGGATCCCCTGATCCCTTTCTCTCTCGTATTACTTTAACATCCCTTAGGGTCATAGCTGTGGCCAACACTGTAGTAGAATAATTTGTTTAAAATTTTAAATAAAGCTTTCTTCCCGTTCCTCTCTGCTTTCCCCACATTGACCCAAGTTACTCAGCCTTTACACTCTTATTGCCTCACAGGAGACATACGATAGTTTACCAACGGAGAAATAAAGGAGACCCTTCCTGCCTTTAAAGTTCCAAAATCTGTTCACTCTTTACTATTTCAAAATATGTGACTGTTCTTGGGGTTTGTTCATATGAAACTTAACCCCACAAAGGATAGGTCAAGTCTACTTAAAATTTAGGCCTAAGAGTCACCCCCAAGAGGGCCTCTTTTGTTGCTCAGATGTGGCCTCTCTCTCCAGCCAACATGATGAGCAGTCTCACCACCCTCCCCCTCTCTGCATGGGACATGACTCCCAGGGATGTGTACCTTCCT
>PVIY010045330.1:0-19157 GCA_004026745.1 Myrmecophaga tridactyla | reverse complement strand
GAACCAGCAACGTTATTTATCTCAGTGCCGAACGCCCAGAAAGAACGTGGGCCGCGGGGAGGGTGGCTGTGGGCAGTGGTGAGGGCTGAGAGAAAAGTTCGCACACATAGGAAAAGGCAGAAACAGACACAGGGGAGTGTCCAGAAGAGCTGTGGAAAGAAAATGGGAGCAGAGATATAGGGAGAAAGACAAAAACTCAGGAAGGCAGAGACCATGAAAGCAGAAAGGGAAAATGAGAACCAGGAAGAAAAGAAAAAGGGATAGGCTATCCACTTATACAGAAAGAAAAAGCCAGCATGATGGAGCCAATGAGTAAGATGGTGAAAGAGAAAAAATATCCACTGATAGAGAGGTGCCTCTAATGCCTTTAATCCTTACATGAGAAACCATGTTGGGGGAAATAAAGTCAATTAGGCTTCTCAGATGCTACTTGGAATAGAGTAACATGAAAATGCTGAGCTCTTTGGTTACTTTAGGTCCACAACAGATTTTTAGGCTAAACTTACACAAATTTACCCCTTGAAACTCAAACCACTGTACCAAGAAGGTGCCACAGATGCTGAGAGAACCTCAAAACCAGATCCTCCTTCTAACCACTCTGAAATAGAATAATGTACCATGGACCCTCACCACAAAAACCAATGATGTCCCTGAACTAAAATAAACTAATGAGTGGAAAGGAGTCTCCAGGCCAAAGAGGGCTGGAGCAGCACAATCCTGATTAAATCACAAGTTAGGTTTTCCAGAAGGAATTTGAGAAAGTTCCTCAATCTCAAACAGTCTCTCAAAACTATCTTGAAATATGTTATTTTATGCTATTTTATCCACTATACACCTCAATAAAGAGGACTGTGTACCTGGTTAAAGTGGAATTGGCAATGTCACCCACTCAGCCCTGAAACACAAAAAGGGGAGGGAGAGAAAAACATGGAAAGAGACAAAGGTGTGAGACGGGGTGAGAGAGAGAGAGGAAGTATAAAGGGGGAAAAGAGAAAGAGAGAGAAAGAACAAAAACCCAAGACGTCCAGGACAGATGCAGAGACAAGGAGAGGCAGAGAAAGAGAAAGTAAGACGGAGACAGAGAAGATAAGAGAGAAAAACAGAAGTGACAGGAAGAAAAAGAGACTCCACTGAATGAGACAGGGGAGAGGAACACCTCTCACACAGTTAAACAGTTCTGGGGATTGGGAAGTGAGGATTGGGTTCTGGGAAGATGGTGGATTAGGATGGATCGAGTTCAGCCCTGCTCCAGGAAATAGTTAGAGAAGGGGTGGGAGAATGACTAAGATGGTGCTTCTAGAGTGTAAGTGACCTAGGAGTCTTCTGCACTACATAGGTGGCCCTGGCTGCAGAAGCTGAGAAACCGAGAAGCAGAGAATTAGAGACCATCCGGTGGTGAAAACAGCCTAACATGGAAGACCAGAGCTCTAAGGAGTGCACGAACAGTGAGACAGGCCTAGGAAGTAAGCCAAGCTGCATTCCCTGAATGCACTATCCTCATCAGTGCAGCCTCGCGCCCCACAACTCACCCCATACCGCATGCACCTGAATCTCTTCGTTCGTCCCCACTCCCTGCCTTCCAAGTGCCCCTGCCCCAAGTACAGGGCAACCCACCTCTCCTGCACCCCTTCCACACTGTCTGTCCCCCTCTCTGCTCCCGACAGGCCGTCACTGGTGCATCAAGGCTGTGGGCACTTAGCTCCATACCCAGGCTACTCCACCCCCAGCCCATACAATCTCACAGCCCCTCCTGCGCCCCCCAGCTCTGTGCACAGGTATATCAATTTACCGTACTCCTAGACTCATGCGTGCACATGGCCCCCAGTCACGCCCACCAGCGCTGAGAAAGCGCTGACCTGCGCAGATGGGTCACATCCACCCACAGCCCATGCAGGTGTACGCCATAGCTCTGCACATGGGCACAAAGGGCCCCATGCCCTAGACCAGTGCACTCCAGTACCACGGCCCCTAGGCCTGTGCCCCTGCACAGCCACATCCTCCCCCTGCCACTGGGCACCGTGTTCACAGGCACCAGGGTAGCATCCCCAACCTGTGCCTATACCCGCACTGAAATGCATCACTGCACTGCTGTGCACTGCCCTGTGCCCTGCATCCTGCTACAGATCCACCCTGCAAACACAAGGCTTTAGACTGCTGAAGGAAATCAACTTCCAAAGTAAATCAATCAAGATAATTACTTGCAACGAAAACAACAGAAAATCACTAAAAGCATATCACAGTGTACTCAGATATAGCCCAGTGTAACAACCAAATTAAAACACCAGAGACACAGATGTTGGAACAACTAATCAAAGATGTTCATATAACTCTACTAGATAAAATAAATGGGATGGCTGATGACCTAAAGGAGATCAAGAAGACACTAGAATAGCATAAGGAGGAATTTGAAAGAATAAACAGAAAATAGCAGGTATCACGGAGATCAAAGATTCTATAGATCAAATAAAAGACATACTGGAGACATGCAACAGCAGATTTGAAAAGGCAGAAGAAAGAATAAGTGAACTAGAGGATAGGACAACTGATCTTAACACTTAAAACAGCAAATCGCAACAAAGATGGAAAATTTTAAAGTGGATCTCAGGGAAATAATGGACAAAACAAAGTGCACCATTATAAGAATCATTGGTGTCCCAGAAGGAGAAGACCAAAGGGTAGGAAGAGTACTTGAGGATGTACCCTTACAAAGGACATCAATAGGCAAATCAAAGAAGCTTAATGAACTCCAAAGAGAATAAATCCAAACAGGCCTTCCCCAAGACACACACTAATCAGTCTGTCAAATGTTGAACAGAACCAGAAAATTCTGAAAGCGGCAAGAGAAAAACAACCTACTGCATACAAGGGAAACCACAGGAGACTGAGTTCAGACTAATCAACTAGCACCCTGGAGGCAAGAAGGCAGTGGTACAATATATTCAAGATCCTGAAAGAGAAAGACTTCCCCTGTCTATGTGAGACATTAACTCCCAGGGGTGTGGACCTTCCTGGCAATGTGGGACAGAAATCCTAGAATAAGCTGAGACTCAGCATCAAAACCTTCTCAACCAAAAGGGGGAAAGAGTGAAATGAGACAAAGTGTCAGTGGCTGAGAGATTCCAAACAGAGTTGAGAGGTTATCCTGGAGGTTATTCTTACGCATTAAGTAGATATCACCTTGTTTGTCAAGATGTAATGGAGAGGCTGGAGGGAACTGCCTGAAAATGTAGAGCTGTGTTCCAGTAGCCATGTTTCTTGAAGATGATTGTATAATGATATAGCTCTCACAATGTGACTGTGTGATTGTGAAAACCTTGTGTCTGATGCTCCTTTTATCTACCTTGTCAACAGACAAGTAGAACATATGGAATAAAAATAAATAATAGGGGGAACAAATGTTAAAATAAATTTAGTGTGAAATGTTAGTGATCAATGAAAGGGAGGGGTAAGAGGTATGGTATGTATAATTTTTTTCTGTTTTTGTTTTATTTCTTTTTCTGTTGTCTTTTATTTCTTTTTCTGAATTGATGCAAATGTTCTAAGAAATTATCACGATGATGAATATGCAACTATGTGACGGTGTGAATTATTGATTATATATGTAGAACGGAATGATCATAAATAAATTAAAAAAAAAAGATCCATGCTTGAGAAAATTCCTATAACCTGGTTGGAAGCCATCTAGTTGTACATCCCTTCCTGGATGTCAGAGAATTCATCTTAGAAAGTAGTCTTATTTATGTAATGAATGTGACAACACCTTTAAGTCTAACTCATCCCTTCATTATCATCAGAGAATTCACACTGGAGAGAAATCTTTTAAATGTAGTGAAAGTGGGAGAGCCTTCAGTCAGAGAACATCTCTCATTCAACATAAAAGAATTCACTCTGGAGAAAAGCCCTATAGATGTAATGAATATGGAAAAGGCTTCACTTCTATTTCACGACTTAATAGAGACATCGAACAATAAATACATACTGGTAAGAAAGTGTATAATTGTAACAAATGTAGTAAAGCCTTAAGTTCCCACTCAACACTTACTATCCATGAGAGAATTCATACTAGAGAGAAACCATGTAAATATAAAGTGTGTGGGAAAGACTTCAGAAAAAAATCAGCTCTTATTCAACATGAGAGAATGTACACTGGAGAAAGACCCTATAAATGCCGTAAGTGTGGGAAAGCATTCGGGTGTAATTCATCCCATAGTAATCAACAGAAAATTCATACTGGAGAGAAACCGTATCAATGCCTGGAATATGGGCTATCTTTTGGTCAAAGGGCAGCACTTATTCAACATCAGAGAATTCATACAGGAGAGAAACCCTTAAGTGTAATGCACGTGCAAAAACTTTTAGAGAAAGCTTCTTACTTGTTGCACATCAAAGAATTCATACGGGAGAGTAACCCTATGAATGTAATGCATGTGGGAAACTCTTCAGCCAGAGATCATCCCTTACTAATCATTATAAGATTCATATTTAAGAAGACCACTTGAAAGTAGGTTAGCATGTGGAAGCCTTAAACCAAAGCTTATCAGAGAATATGTATTTGAAAATGATTTAATGTAACAGATATGGTACAACCTATTCTAATTTAGTCCTCCTCAGATACTAAATTCCAAGGATCAATCTGACTGTCTAATAAATAAAGGGAAAAATTTCATATCTGTCACTTTTTAAAATACCCTGAGATAGATAATACACAATGAAAATACTGACTGTAGCCACCTGTAAAAACATTATATATTAGATGCCATGTACGATCATGATAAAATCTAGGTGCAAGTGAATTCTCATTAGAAAAAAAAACAACTGTAAGCTAGTAGCATATTTATTACATTCAACATTTTAATAGTAAATAAAAGTTGATCTTAGATATATATGCATTTTTAGAGCAAATGACCAAATAAAAGATTAAAAAACAAACTGTAAACTACCTCTTAGTCTCTGCAATTTGCGTTTTCCTAGCTTGTCAAACTTTGTGCATGGTTTTCATAAAAACAAAAAAGAGAAAGGGAAAAAAAAATCTTACTACAAAGAAAAGCCCAGGGCCAGATGGCTTCAAAGGGGAATTTTATCAAACATTACAAAAAGAACTGACACCAATCCTGCTCAAACCTTTCCAGAAAACTGAGGAAAAAAGAACACTACATAACTCATTTTATGAAGCTAATATCATTTTAATACCAAAACCAGGTTAAGATACTATAAGAAAAGAAAACTACAGGCCAATCTCCCTAATGAATATAGATGCAAAAATTCTCAACAAAATATTAGCAAATCGAATCCAACAACACATTAAAAGAATTATACACCACAACCAAGTGGGGTTTATACCAGGAATGCAAGGATGGTTCAACACAGGAAAATCAATTAATGTAATACAGCACAATAACAAATTGAAATGGAAAAATCACACGATCATCTCGACTGATGCTGGAAAAGCATCTGACAAAACTCAACATCCTTTTCTGATAAAAACATTTCAAAAGACAGGAATCAAAGGTAACTTCCTCAATATGATAAAGGGCATATAGGAAAAACAAACAGTGAGCACAATATTCAATGGAGAGAGACTGAAATCTATGGTCAACTGATATTTGACAAAGACCCCAAATCCACTGAAACGGGACAAAATAGTCTTTTCAATAAATGAGCATGGGAGAACTGGATATCAATAGCCAAAAGAATGAAAGAGGATCCTTATCTTACACCATATAAAAATTTACTCAAAATGGATCAAGCACCTAAATATAAGGACTAGCACCATAAGCTTCTAAAAGAAAATGTAGAGAAGCATCTTCAAGACCTAGTAATAGGAGACAGTTTCCTAAATTTATACCCAAAGCACAAGCAACAAAAGAAAAAATAGATAAATGGGAACTCCTCAAAATCAAATGCTTCTGCACCTCAAAAGACTTTGTTAAAAAAGTGAAGAGGCGGCCAACTCAATGGGAGAAAATATTTGGAAATCACATATTGTACAAAGGTTTGATATACTGTATACATAAAGAAATCATACAACTCAATAACAAAAGAACAACCCCATTATAAAATGGGCTACAGACATGAATAGGCATTTTTGTGAAGAGCAAATACAAGGCTCAAAAGCACATGAAGAGATGTTCATTTTCATTGGCTATAAGAGAACTGCTGATCAAGATTACAATGAGATACCACCTCACACCTATAAGAATGGCTGGTATTAAACACACAGATAACTATAAATGTTGGAAAGGATATGGAGAAATTGGGACACTTATGCACTGCTGGTGGGAATGTATAATGATGGTGCAGCCACTGTGGAAGACTGTTTCGGGTTCCTTAGAAAACTAAATATCAAATTGCCCTATGAACCAGCATTAGCACAACTTGGCAAATACTCAGAAGAGCTGAAAGCAATGACACATACAGACATTTGCATACCAATGTTCATAGCAGCATTATTCACAACCATCAAAAGATGGAAACAAACCAAATGCCCATCAACAGACAAGTGGATTAATAAAATGTGGTATATACATATGATGGAATATTATGCAACAATAAGACAAAAGATATCCTGAAGCATGTTATAAGACAGATGAGCCTTGAGGACAAAATGCTGAGTGAAATAAGCCAGGTGCAAAAGGATAGATATTGTATAACTCCATTTTTATGATGACGGTAAAGGTAAAAATTGGAGGCTTCACAGGATATAGGGGACTGAGAGATACATAGAAGCTAGAGATGGGTGAACAGTTAGCTAATGAGATTGAACTCCTCAAATGTAAGGTAATAGAACAGAAGCAGGTCTCTAGTAGGTCTATAAGTAATATTATCATATTAAAGGTGAACAAGATTGAAAGGGTTAAATAGACCTAAGTGTCCCACTGATTAACACTAGAAATATAAATTAGTTCTTGTAAGAACTACTTCAAAGGTATGATTTGTGTACAAAGGGTGTTTAAATCCAGGGTATGGGGGAAAACTGCTATTGCATGCTATGGGCTATGTTTACCAGGAAAACATCAGCATTATCACAGCAACAGTAGAGGTAAAGAATGGGGGAGGGACAAGAGTCAAGAATCTTTCTCTTGGGAACAATGAAATTATCTAAAATTGAGAGTGCTGATGGACTGTGGACTTAAGGCATTATTATATGATGCCTAATGAATGCAGGTGGCTGAAGCATGTACTGATGGAGAAATAGATTGGTGAACGATGGTCATACATATGATCAATGAATATTGTGCTGCTTCCAAAAGAATGAATTTGTGAGGATGCAATGATGTGAATAAACCTGTGGGATTTTTGCCAAGGCAAAATAAGCCAGAAATGAAAGAACAATTATTGTATGGTCTCACTTAGAAAATCCTTACAAGAAAACAGGGGCCTTGATTGTAAGCTCTTATAGCAGACACGTTTATTCTGAGTGGTAACTATTATTTCTGGATTTTGAGAGGCTGTTTTATACATATATATAATCTGGTATTTAGAGATAAGAATGAAGGTAATCAGGTCAGAGTTAAAGTAATTCAGAACACAGAGGTAATGAAGACATTGTCTTTATTTTAGAACCACACATACTATTTGAGACCAAAGGAAAAAAGGTTTATTTTGTCTGGAACCTAAATTTTCTGTAGCACATAATCTGACTCAGCCTATCTGTATAGCTCCTTTGAACAACCAAAACATAGGGAGCCCAGAATAAGAAATAGGACCTTTAATCCTGTATAGCTTAATGTAGTGCATGGAAACATCCTAGAATATATTAAGCAAATGACCAAAAAGTATTGGCAAAGTCCCATGAAGGATAGGAGAAAAAATATGGAACTATTAAACTTTACCATCAGGTAATCCCCTGATACTGTGTCAAACTTTAGGAACACACAAATAAATATGTCACGCTGTTGGTCTTGAGGCTTGCTTTTGTGAAGCTTATGTAGGTAGCAGAGAAGCTTAGCCTAATACTATAGGTATGCCTAAGAGTTACTTCTGGAGGACCTCTTTTGTTGCTCAGATGTGGCCTCACTCTCTCGAAGGCCAACTCTGCAAGTGAAAGCATTGCCCTTCCCTCTATGTGGGACATGATAACCAGGGGTGAAAGCTCCCCTGGCAGTGTGGGAGATGATCCCCAGGGATGAGTCCAGTCCTGGCACCGTGGGATCAACAATTCCATTCTGACCAAAAGGGGAAAAAGAACTGTAACTAATAAAGTATCAGTGGCAGAGAGTTCAAATTGAGGCAAGAGGCTACTCTGGAGGTTGGTCTTATGTAAGCTTCAGTTAGATATTGCTACCTATCATAACCTGCCAAACCCCAACCAAAACCATTCCTGACAATCCTAAAGAACACCAGGACAATATATAAGATTCTACAAAGGTTCCATGCACTAGAGTAACCTTCTAGAAACCTACAACCTCCAGATAGGTCCCTGGGACAAATGAGTCCTGAAACCCAGAGGGCTGAGCCTCTCTAGAACGTCAGATCGCTGGATCTCCCTACCCCATATTATTGATAGACCCTTCCAACATGAAAAAGTTAGAATGGTCATAGCCCAAATACCTCTAAAGAGAGGGACAGAAAGATCAAAGGTGATGATGGTGTTATACAGAGAAGATAGGATTTAACAAATGAATATGATTGCTGAATCATTAAACTGATATCTCTTTTAGTCTCCAGTATCTTAGAGCATCTTAGACCAGTTAAAAATCTAAAATTGTGGAATTGTAAGCCATGCCAAACTCTGAAATCTGTTCCACAACTAATTGTGGTGCTGTGCTTTAAAATTTACTGCTTTTTTGTATATATGTTATTTTTCACAAAAAAGGAAAAAAAATCAGTTGTGATGATAAAAACATATTTATTCTTTCTAGCCTCCTATATTCTGGTGCAGGTAGAAGGAAAAATCTGAGAGGATCATATGGTAGCCCATGACAAACTCTGGGATCTGTCCTGTAACTACTTGTTGAAGACTGCTTTGAAAACTATTGCTTTTTTCTTTCTTCGCTCTGAATATGTTATATTATGCAATACAAAAAGTTTTTTTAAAAAAATGCAGTGAGGATTGACAAGTAGCACAGGACGGAAAATACTTCCAGGGTGCATTAATTTTCCTTGCTCACTTAGCACTAACCCCTAGGATGCAAAGCTGTGGCTGCAAAAATGACATAAATAGAGTCAAAGCTGTCCCAGTTGCCCAGTCCCCCAAGGTGGGGGTGGGGGGAGGTGCAGAGGGTGAAAGTGGATCTCCAAGGGGAAGCCCAACCCCACAGGAGAGCAGAGCGGACGGGGCTCTTACACTCAGCCACAGTTGTATTTCAGGCCTCTTGGAGAGAGTGAAATATCTGCCAACCATGCCTACCTGATATTCTTCAACTCCACTCTCAAACCATCCTCTGAGATATAAAAAAATTACACAAATAGGAAGAAAAAAATGGAAACAGAAAGGGGAGGCCCAAAGCCCAAACACTATCATTCAAGGTTGCTAAAGCAGTTCCTAACCTGAGGAGGAGGCTTTGACCCAGGAGTCAGAAAGAAGAAAAACCTACATATTGACCCAAAGTAAAGGAAGTGGATATCAGTTTTTTGTTTGCTCCAGAAGGTCAAGTTTGTGAGAAGGTGAGGACACTTCCACCATGGAGGAATTAAGGAAGTAAATACGGGAACAAAAACTCCTCTTCTGTTCTGCTGTAAGATTTCTTGCACGAAACTTATATATAACACAACAAGCCCTTCAAAATCACAGTGTATTTGTACCATCAAACAGCAGGCAGGCAACAGAGGCCTCTTGGAATTCGCCTCTCAGGCAGTTCCTCTCTACAGAAGAATTCCAGTGTGTAAATGAAGAAAGCATAATGGAATGAGAAAATCACTACTTTGCAACCTCTAATGGAAATGATGAATTTAGTCACTGAGCATCAGTGGCTGGTAACATCACAAAAAAGACAACTAAATGCTATTTGCTTGAAACTGAAGAACACACCAACACTTATGAAGCTGTCTTGTCAAAAAAAACTACAATTGATCGTGCCTATACATCAGGGTTCTCCACCAAGGTGATTTTGCCCTCTCAAGGGCATTTGACAATGTCTGGAGACATTTCTGAAGCAACCGTGGAGGAGCTTCTACTGACATCTAGTGGAGTAGACACCAGGGATGCTGGTTAATACCCGATACGCACAGGAGAGCCCACCCCAACTCCCCACACCAGTGAAGAACTATGAGGCCCAAAATGGCCAATAATGCCAAGGTTGGAAAAATCCTGTTCCAGATGCAATTGCCACTTTGTAAGCAATATAGAGGTCAGAGGAACATGCTAAATGACAGCACAGTATACGCCCCAGCTAAAACCAGACTGTGGGATATTTTATACAACAAATAACAAAATTTCAAGAATAAAGGTCGAAAATTTCTAGATAAGAAATCCTCAAAACAAATACCAAGCGCAGGAACAAATGGTATTGGACTGCTCTTCTACTGTAAACACTATAAAACTGAGCAAAATGTACAAAATGTTTTCAAACATTAGATTACAGACAGCATTAGACTGTCATTCCTGCTAGATGGGATAACAAACAAATAAAGCTGAGCTCTACCACTGCCCTAATTTTCTGCCTAGAGGCACTTTCTGGACTTTGGTACAGGAAGGGGGAAGCTGTCCAGAGCATTAACTCTAGCCAGGTTTAGAAGACAGGCATCATGGATGAGGCAGAGGAGAACAGCTGGAATTTGTGGAACATAAAACAAGAGAAGATCTCAAGAAATCTGCATAGGCAATTCCTTAATTCTGTTGTGGAATACTAAGCTGCACAAATACAGGGTGAAACGTCACAAGTATGGGCAAAGAGCTTTCACGGAGCCACAGCTGACAATTTCCAAAATTCCCAGAGGGCTGTGAAACCCATGAGTTCCCATCAGCCAAAGAGGAAAAACCTCCTGAACACCCAAAAAGAGACCCCAGAAAGGCTTTGCCTTATTAGTATATCTAAACTAGCTCTAAAGAAACATTTGCCCCGATGAAGCTTCAAAATAAGTCTCGATTTAGAAATTTCTTTAAAACAAAAATGATGTTTAAAAAGCAAAAGTAACAATATATTGTGTCATCTGTAAGATATATAAAAGTAAAATGTATGGCATTAACACAAAGCAATGGAAGAAGGAACAGTAAGGTCCTTATATTATTTGTGATGCACCATAATATTATTTGAAAGTAGACCATGATGAATTACAGATGCATATTAAAATCTTCAGAATTATAGTTAATAAACCAATAGTGGACATAAATGAAATTTCAAACAATTAATCGCAAAGAAGGCAAGGCAAAAAGAAGAAAAGACAATTAACAGATGCGACAAATAAAACAAACAAAACAAAAAATTAAAAAATTGTTCGTTAACATCATATCAATAATTACATTTAATATAGATACTCTAAGCACCCCAATGAAAAGACAGAGGTTGTAAGACTGGATAAAAAAAAAGTGAGAACCAAATATATGCTGCCTATAATAAACAAACTTGAAACATAAAGACACAGATAGACACAGAAGACACAAGTAAAAGGAGAGAAAAAGGTACACCATGTAAATACTAATCATAAGAAAACTGAAGTGGCTCCATGAAATCAGACAAGGAATTTTTTTACCAAGGAAAGAGAATATTTTATAATGGCAACTGAGTTAATTAATCAAAAATATATAACAACCCTAAAAGTACATGCACCTAAAAATACAGCTTAAAAATATCTGAAGCAGGGCCATGGCGGTGCAGCAGGCAGAGTTCTCGCCTGCCATGCCGGAGACCCAGGTTCGGTTCCCAGTGCCTGCCCATGTTAAAAATATATATTTTTATATATATATAAACTGAAAGGAAAAACAGACAAATCCCCAATGACAGTTGAGATTTCAACAATTTTCTCTCACTAATTGACAGGACAAATGATAGGAAATCAGTAAGGACAGAGAAAATCGGTAAGGACACACTGAACACACTCTCAACCAACGTGACCTGACTGACACAGAGAGCTCCACCCAGCAACAGCAGGATACACATTCTTTTCAAATGCACATGGAATAGTCACTAAGACTATTTGTGGAACCATAAAACATGTTCCAATAAATCTAAGAGGAGTAAAATTATACAGAGTATACTCTCCGACCAAAACAAAATTAAATTAGAAATCAATAACAGAAAGATATCTGGAAATTCCCCCAATATTTGGAAATTATAAAACATACTTTTAAATAACCCATGTGTTAAGTGAAACCAAAAAGGACATTTGAAAATATTTTGAACTGAATGAAAATGAAAACAGAACATATCAAAGTGTGTGGGCTACAAACTTAAAGCCATGCTTACAGAGAAATATACAGCTTTGGATACTTTATTAAAAAAGAGAAGGGTCCATTAAAATCAGTCATTTAATCTTCCATTCTAAGAAGCTAGAAAACAAAGAGCAAATCTAAATACATAGCTCCTCTGGTAAAATCTATCAAACCAGATAAAATAATACCATTTCTAGAAAAAGTCTCCAAAAACACAGGAGGCAGGAACACTTCCCAACTCAATTTTATGAGGCTAGAATTATCCTAATATCAAAATCAGACAAAGACATTACAAGAAAACTACAGAACAAATTTCTTAAGAATTAAGTATTAGAATTAAAATCCGATAATATATAAGGAGGATAGTACATCATGACCAAGTGGGATTTGTTCCAACAATATAAGTTAACATTCAGTGGAGAAATGTGATCTCAATAGACACAGAAACAGCCTCTGACAAAATTTCATGTCCATTCGGATTAAAACAGCAATCTAGAAACAATCTAGAAACATTCTAGAATGTTCTAGAATGAATTCAACCTGATAAAAGACATCTATAAAAAATCTACTGCGAACATCACAGTTAATGTTGAAAGACAATGTTTTTTCCCTTAAGATCAGGAAGAGGCAAGGATGCCCAATATCACCACTTCTACTTAATAGTGTTATTGGAGGTCTTAGCTAGTGTAAGAAGATAAAAAAATAAAAGGCATCCAGATTGGAAAAAAAAGAAGTAAAACTTTATTAGGGACAACACATATGTATACCTAGAAAATCTTAAGAAACCTATAAATAAGCTACCAAAATTAGTAAATGAATATAGGAAGGTCACTGTTAGGTCGGGGGAACCGGGAAGGGTACTGCAACTGGAGCTATGGCGACTGCGTTGCCCCTCCCAACATAGCTTCTGGAACCGCCCCTTCCAGTCCCCTGACTTCCGGAACTGATGAACCGCCCCTTCCGACCACCTGACTTCCGGAGAAACCGCCCCTTCCGACCACCTAACTTCCGGAGAACCGCCCCTTCCGGACATCACCTGACCCCCCCTTGCTTAAAAACTACCCACGCCATCACCCAGGCGCTGACTCACCTCTGAACATCTTGGGTTCCGTGAGTTCAGCCTGCCAGCGCAGAAATAAATCCCCCCCCTTTAAATTTCCTTGTCTATGTTCCTTCTTTCTCACCCTTTCGCCTCCTAAACCTTTCAGTCACATAACAAGATTAGTACACTATATTCATTTATACTTCTACATGCTAGCAGTCAACAATAGAAAAATGACATTTAAAAAATCAATACCATTTATACTAGCATCAAAAAATGAGAAATTCTTAGGGATAAATTTAACAAAATGTGTGTAAAATCATAAACTGAAAACTAAAGAACACTACCTCAAGAAATTAAAGAACTGTATAACTGGACAGGCATACCATGTTCATGGACTGGAAGACTTAATGCTAAGACATCAATTTTCCCCAAACTGAACTACAGCTTCAGGCAATCCCCCCCAAAATTCTCACAGGTTTTTTTGTAGAAACTGACAGACTGAGTCTAAAATGTATACGAAATTGTAGAAGGTCTAGAATAGACAAAACTATTATGTAAAGAATCAAATTGAAGACTTAAACTGCCTGACTTCAAGGCTTACTATAAGGCTAAAATTGTCAAGACAGTATGATATTGGTATAAAGAGAGATATATAGATCAATAGAAAAGAATGGAGTTCAGAAATAGGTTCTGAATATATAAGGTTAACTGACTTTGAACATAGGTGTCAGAATAATTCGGTGGAGGGAAAGGTCGTCTTTTCAATAAATGGTGCTGAAAGAACTTGATATTCATATGGGAAAAAGAAATTTAACCTTGCTTTTAGTTCACAGCATAACTCCAGATTAACTCAACATGTATCATAGACCTAAACATACAAACTAAAATTAACAATTTTTTAGATTCAAGAATAAGACAAGTCAGCTGCCGATTTGGGTAAAGTTGTTTTTTGTTTGTTTGTTTTTGGAACACAGCCATGACCAATCATTCAGGCACTGTCTACAGCTGCTTTTGAGCTATAACAGTAGAGTTAAAGTAGTTGAGATGGTGTGGTCCGCAAACTAAATACTTACTACCTGCTCCTTTAAGAAAAATTTTCAGGATCTTTATTCTAAAAGAACATATTTTCTAAAAGAAAATCGAGGGACCAATTTCTCAGGACACAAAAAGCAGGAACCATAAAAAAAAAATCTGGTAAACTGGACTTCAGCAAAATTTCAAACTCCTGTTCTTTGAAAGACACTTAAAAAATGAAATGCAAGCCATAAATTAGGAGAAAATATCTGACAAAGGACTTGTACCCAAATTATGTCAAGAATTCTTACAACTCAATAATAAGAAAACAATCAACTCAATTAAATAATGAGTAAAAGATATGAACAGACACTTGACCAAAGAACATACTCAACTGGACAATAAGCACATGAAAGAGTGCTCGACACCATTAAGATCAGGGAAATGCAGATTTAAACTACAATGTGATACTACTAAATACCCACTAGAATTTTAAATTTTAGCTTTTCAGAAATACTAAACGTTGCTGAGGAAATAGAACAACTGTAATTCTCATATACTGCTGCTACACAAGGTCCAGAAAATATTTGGAAAATAGCCTGGCAGTTTCTTACACAAACATACATTTATAGCAAATACAACCCCGCAATTCTACTCTTTCATGTACCCAAAAGAAATGAAAACACATGTTGACCCAAAAACTTGTACACAAATATTCTCGGAACTTTTTCACGATGGCCCAAAACTAGAAGCAAACCCAAATGTCCAATGAATAAATGGGTAAACAAACAGTGGTAGAATGGAATACTGCTTAACAAGTCTCCATGACATAGCAAAATCATGAATGAATCCCAAAAGCATTATGCTAAATGAATTAAGCTAAATGAATTATGCTAAATGAACAAAGAAAACATACTATGCAATCCTATTTACAGGAGATTCTAGAAAAGATGAACCCAATCTTTAGTGACAAAAGGCATGTCGGCTATTGCTTGGGACAAGGGTGGCAGTGGTGTTGGTGGTAGTGTGTGTTTGTGTGTGTTTGCATGTGTTTGTGTGTGTGTTGGGGAAATGAGAGAAGGATTGCAAATGAGCATGAGGTCACTTTTTGGAGTGATGGAACGGTTTTATATCTTGATTGTGGTGGTGATTACACAGGTATAAATGTTTCTGAAAACTCATTCAAAGCACATGCTTGAAAGCAATGCATTTTATTATATTTGAATTATATCTCCATAAACTACGTGGGTGTGTTTATCATATCAATTTCATTGTGTGGCCCTTATCTGGATCCTGATTCAAACGAACTGTAAAACAAAACAAAACAAAATAGTATGACCAATAAATAAATGTGATTGAACACTGACTGGATATTTGATAATGGTAATAGCATTATATTTAAAAAAGTAATCTTATCTTTTTAGAAATACACACCTGAAACATTTATGGAAGAAGTTATATAATACCCAGAATTTGATTAAATATAACATGGACAACAAAATGAGTGGGGGTATAGATAAGACAAGATTGGTCATGAGTTGATAATTTTTGAAATTGAGATTGGATAAATGGGGGTTCTTTATACTACCCTGTCTACTTTCACATATGTTTGAAATTTTCCAAAATAAAAAGCTGTTTGTTTAAAGAACATACCCCCCTCCAATTTACTATAGTTGATCTCAAGATTCTCCCCATCAGACCTATCATTTTCCCTGCCCTCTGCTCCCATTTCTTCCTAGCATAGCATACATGTCATACGTGTTTCAGTGCTATCAAATCTTATATTCCTCTAAATACCATTTTCAAAAAACAGAATCATTTGAAAGCCAACTGGCTACACACAAATGCAACACATTATGCACAAATCTGACATCACTCTGGTGCTCAATGATTATTAAATAAGTAAATAATAAGTAAAATTATGGAAGGTTATGTTTGAAGAGTCTCTAACTCAACTCAACCTCTTTCCCTAATACTTTAATACTTTTCAAAATACATTAAATATCTCACCTTTTCTATTCCCTTCCTTACAAAGGGGGATTACGGTATCTGAAAACTTTTTCAAAGACAAATACTAGAACATTTTTTAAGGGAAAAAAAATTCTTATCTAGGGAGGCAGTATCGTCAAATGCCTGCTCTCTGAAACAAGTGGCTCGTTTATCAGGGTAATAATAAAGTCAAAGAAGAAAGTACAAACCCTCCTCAAAAAAATCCTCATCACATCTAGCATCATCACACAGGAGATGAAGTGGGCCATTTACAACAAAAACAGCCTTCAGAGCTTCAAAACAAAAACATTGAAGCTGGACCGATAACATACTGGTATGTATTAGAAATAACCAGTAATTCTGCCCAGAGGGCCCAAGTTTTCTGATTATTAAAGTCACTCTCTTTCCTTCAAGCACACACACAACACTTTCTCCAAGAAAGCCTTCCTGCCCTCTCCAGTGAAAAAAATATCATGCCTCTACTTTCCCATAAGATAGCCAATATACTTCTTCTGGGGAACTCATGTTATTACTATGCCTTGGGCCCCATTTATTAGATATTGTCTATTTCTACCCAGTGAACTGAAAGGTTCTACAGAGCCTTTTCTTGCAAAGAGTGGGATCACATTAACTTTTCTGAACGAATACTGAATGAACCACCCACCACTGGGCACAGGAATGAAACCTTTCCAGGGTGCCTTCCGCACATGAGCTTTCCAGTGGCACTAACCCCTGGCACCAACAGCAGTGGCTGCAGAAGCCCGCACTCCTAGGTCAAGAGTTTTACAGCAGACTTCTGTGTGAGGTGGTGACCTTTTGCATCAGATGGCGAAGTGAAGGTGCTGACAATTAAGTTGGATCTTCTATTCTAGGGAGGTGAGGGGAGACAGGAATGACCAAATACCACAGATTAGTTGGACAGTGTCAATTTGGTGACTACCTGGATCTATATTTCTTCAAATTCACTCAAACTCTCTCAGAACCAAGAGACCAGAACCAAACTTTCTTAGAACCCTGAAACCAAATGTCTGATACAGTTAAAGAAGCTTAAACTTCAGGATTCGTCACTTGCACAGTTTCTACATTCAGGATGCATTTCTAAGAATGCATTTCTGGCAAACTGCCCAAGGAAATTTCAAAACAAAGGAACTTAAAAAGTCTAAGACCCCCATAATTTCTTGTAATTTATTTGCTCATTCTAAACATTCATTTTCATATCTAATTTTGAGTTAGTTTTCTTACAGAAGAAACTACCTTCCCTCCCACACACATGAAAGGAAAAAAAAAGAGCTAATAAGGAGGTGAAGCTAGAAGCTAATTCCCAAAGAAGAAGAGGGAAGGAAAGGAAAAGGTAAATGTGGAACAGAAGGCTCCTTGGCTATTCTGGAGTCTTGGAACTTTCAAAAACATTCCCTAAACCCCAAAGATCTACCTTTAGAAGACAGAGGATGTCAAGGATTCAAGAAACCCAGTATGGAAGGGGTGGTAAAGGAACTCTGCTCTTGGTCTCTAAAGAGGGGTGGTGGTGAAAAAAGCTAGATAGACTCTGGACTTAAGGGCTCAAAGACAAAAGGCAGAGTCCTTAGCTACTTTGTTCTGCCTAAAGGAAGGCCCTCGCTGCGAACACTGGGTTTTGTTAATAGGGTCCTGGGACATCCAGGAAAACAAACTTAGAGGGGCTTGTCTCCTTGCAGTAGCTGCAGTGCCTCGCCTGTCAGTTCCTATTTTTCAAGGCACACAATTTGCCTTACGGTCACAGCTGGGAAGAGGTGGATGGGGCTGGAGAAGGGACAGCAAGAAGAGGAGAGAGACCGGGATGGGGTGTAAGAGAGAGGAGCACTGGGAGAGAAAGGGGGAAAGAGGTTGTAAAGGAGCCCCTGAATGCCAGATGGGGGCGGGGGCATCGGGAGGCCAAAAAAGGCAGACCGGCTGCGGGACGCCGGAGGACCCGGCAAAGGAGGAAAGTCTGACCCCGCAGCCTCTTCGCCGCCGGGGTGGCGTCGCCCCGACTCTGGCCGTGCACCCGGTGTCCCGTGTGTCTCATATGTCCGTGGCATACGCACACGCCCGCTCCTCCGCTCCAGCCTCTCCGCGCTCACCCCTCACCTGAGGTCGGACCCCTGCCCAAAGACCAGAATTTTCTCAGTGCCTGGCCCCGGCCATCGGGCTCCAGCCCCAGCACAGCCTGGAGGCTCCGGGCCACCGCGGGGGGCGCCCCGACCCTGGACCGCAACTCGTCGGCCGCCGCGGAAGGCGACCCCTGCTCGAGCCGCAGCCTCAGCTCCACACTCACCGCGGCGCCACAGCCCGCCGAACGCTTACGGTCGTCGCCGCCTCTGAAGGCTAAAACTCGCGGACCCCATCCCCGAAGACCCAGGGACGGCCGGCCAAGACGCCGCCGACGTCGCAGCAGCTACCGCCATGACCGCGCCAACCGCAGTTCGCCCCGCCCCCAGGCCTCGCCCCGCCCCCCGCCCCTCGAGCCCCGCCCCCAGCCCCCTAGGGTCCAGTCCATTGGCTCGCGCTCCCGGGGAGGCGGGGCTCGGAGCCCACCCACAGGAGGCGGTGGCTGAGCGCTCTCCAGGTGGAGTTAGCCCCGAGCTGCGCTGGCTTTCAGCTGTGCCCCATCCTGCACATTGCCCCCCAACATCCAAGATGTTAGCCGCCTGTGCGGCCTGCAGCAGGGCAGGTGGAGCGAACCTTAGTAACAAGTCACCTTTTGCACCCTCCAGCAGGGATCAGGTCCTCAACCCTGTTTAAGTGAACATTCCTCTAGTACGAATTTCTTCCAGCCAGGAA
>PVIY010045329.1:0-19153 GCA_004026745.1 Myrmecophaga tridactyla | reverse complement strand
CAATGATACCACATCTGGAACAGCAGTTGCAATTGGAGTTACCACCTGGTTGAGCTTATGATAATCCACCATCATCCTCCAAGACCCATCTGTTCTCTGGACGGGCCAAATAGGAGAGTTGAATGGGGATATGGTGGGAATCACCACCCCTGCATCCTTCAAGTCCTTAAGAGTGGCAGTAATCTCTGTAATCCCTTCAGGAATCCAGTATTGCTTCTGATTTACTATTTTGCTAGGGAGGGGTCAGTTCTAGTGGCTTCCACTTGACCTTCCCCACCATAATAGCCCTCACTGCATGAGTTAGTCAATGTGGGCATTCTGTTAGTTGCTCAGTAAGTCTATATCAAGTATACATTCTGGAACTGGGAAAATAACTACAGAATGGGTCTGGAGGCCCACTGGACTCACTGTGAGATGGACCTGAGCTAAAACTCCATTGGTCACCTGGCCTCCATAAGCCCCCACTCTGACTGGTGAACCAGAGTGACGTTTTGGGTCCCCTGGAATTAATGTCACTTTCTGAACCAGTGTCTAACAATCCCCAAAATATCTGATCATTTCCTTTTCCCCAGTGCACAGTTACCTGGTAAAAGGCCGTTGGTCTCCTTGGGGAAGGCTTGGAGGAAGATTAATAGTATAAATTTGTGACAGTGTAACAGGGTTCTCCCCCAAAGGGACCTGGCCTCACCCTCATTCACGGGACTCTGGGTCTGTAAACTGTCTCAAGTCTGCAAATTGATTAAGGGGCCTATTCCCTTGAAGCCTAATCACTGTTGATTTTTTTGTGTTTCACGCTACTTAACTGAGACAGGAAAGCTGCATAGTTGTAATGGAAGGAATTCCCTTTCTCCAACTGGGATAAATGTTCTAGTATAGTCCTGTCTTCTAGACAATAGTATTTTGTTATGGAGGAGGATCTGGGCTTATTTCACAGTGGCTACTCTTCTTGCCTACCCCCCACCCCCACCCCGAGGCACACAAGAGAAGGATATTTTACTTGGCTGCTCATCCTGTGAGAAACTGTGGGTGTGCTTGGAAGGAAATTCCATGAGAAAGTAGGGAGCCCTCTAGGACTCTGAACTCCCCTAGGAGTTTCTCTCATCTTAGTCCATGCCTGCCTCAACCACTTCATTTCAGTTACCACTTCCTTGTTCCAGCCAGTGTGTGGCTGCAGAAGTTTCTGCTCCAGGCGAGGGGATCTCTGCTCTGTCTCTCTGGATGCACTTGTCCACTGGATTTCAGAGTGGGAGTTTACCCTGTGACCTCCACTTTCTGATGGGTCCAAGAAAAGTTGTTGGGTTTTGGCCTGTCAGTCTTTTTTGTTGTTGTTGTAAAGCGGGCAATGATGACTTCCAAAATCTTTATATATGATGGCTGAAATAGAAAGTTTTCCATTATCCGTTCTGATGAGACAGAAATAATGAGGAAGAAAACAGTAGGGTAATAAAAAGAAAACATAATATCTTATGTTAAAGCAGTCAATTAAAAGGCATTGACAGTACACCATTAAAGACTGAAAAAATCAGGGAGTAAAAGGTTCAGTGGGGAAACTCAGGGAAAGAATGTCATTTTAAAAGATATAAGTATGAAGGTGAAAATTAAGAAAAAAATTAAACCTTTCATAAATACCAACAGGGATTTTAAAAAGGAGCAAGGACAACATATCCCATGAAGTAGTATCCAACTGAGGTGGGCTAGAATGCATCATCAAGGCTGTAGTCCTTGATCTTCCACCGGCCTCCAAAAAGAGTTCACACACGGCTGCATACTCCTTGGAACAAAAGTTTTCCCTAAAGCCCTGAAACCTCCCCAAACCATAAAAGCTTGTAAAATCATGGGCCCAAAGCAACTCTTAGTTAATGGCAGAAAGCATAGGGTCATAAGGCTTGTCAAACATCTGCCCAGAAACAAATGTTGACTGCATGACAGAACTCCACAAGCACCGACAGCTATCTTCTCCTGGAACAAAGAAGACACCTGGTGTTTGAAGGTCAAGATGGAAAGTCACTGAAAAGACCTCCCTATCTGACAACCTAACCCACTCCACCTGAGGCACAGCTCTACCTTGAGCATGTCTGTGTAAATTTCTTTAACGTGTACTTTATCCCCCTTTAATAAATTTCACTGCTTACTATTATTAACCTATTTTTATTCCTGAATTCTTCCCAATAAGTCCCAAACCCGAAATGGGGCTCAGCTGACTCTGGTGTCAGCAGGGCTCCAGTTACACAGCTGACATAACATACATAATATTGTAACATGGAAGGTTTCTATGAGAGAGCTAAAACCAAAGATACCAGTCCTATCACTGCTGCATCCCTGGTGCTGGGGCACAGCCTTCAGCCGAGTGGCTTCTGAAACAGGACGTGACACACCAGAGGTCAAATCATTTTATTGTGCTGCACAGCAGGCACACAGCTCTGCAGGTGCCCTTGCAAGTCGGGACAAAGGAGCTACAGGGTTTATACATAGCAGAAGTGTTCACTTAAGGCATCTGGACCAATCCTAAGACAAGTTAGAAATGATAACCATAATTGGGGCTAGCTGCAGACATGTTACTGCTTTATTGACCTTCATATCATGCATGTGGGAAGGACTCTCCAGCTGGTGTACCTGACTGCCTCACTTAGTGTTAATGGCTGCCAGCTGACATGGCTCATTTGGCTAGCCTGTTGCAGGCTCCACAGCACCCCCTCACGAGGCATAGGCAGCTTATATTTTGCTCGGATAGCCATTAGCAGGAAAATGTATGGGAATGGCTTGGGCGGTCCTGTACATAATACCATGACTTGAGGTGAAGTGGAATCAATAAGAGTCAATGTGCATCCCTTCTACAGTGTGCATAATGAGTTGCCAAAAGCAAATGAGGCAGGGTTGCACTGATAGGGCAGTGAAGGCACACAAGGCAATGAGGCCAATGGGTTTCCACCATTTGGAGGAGAACATAGGACCCAGGGAGCTGTCATCTAAGTCCAGGACTCTTTCCAGGTTTGGACAGGAACGTGGGCAAGCTTTTTCATTAGGGCAGTGATTTTTTCCATGGCTGTGCCCTGGTCATCAATTTGTAGGCAGCAGTTGCTTAGGTTAAATCTGCCACAGACGCTGCCTTCTTCAGCTAACAGATCACCTAAGATGAGGCGGTTCTGGTAAATAGCAGTACACAGCTGGGTATTTTGTTTGGCTAGCAAGTTGAGGGCAATGGAGGTTTCATTGGTTACGATCTTAAGCAAAGCCTCTAAGTGGATCAGTACCACAGATTCATGTTGGTGACAGGATGGCTTGAATTTTTGAGTTGGCTTTTCTCGACAAAGCAGGAACTGGAGGCTGTTGGTGGCATTGGTTTCCAAGGGCTGGGCCAACCTGTGCTCAGGCTCGGGAACCTTTTTGACTTTGGAGTGGTGAAGCCAGGAGCTGTGTCTGACTACCTCGATGGCAGAGTCTGCAGTTAGCAGGACTTGGTGGGGTTCCGACCACTAGGGCTACAGCGGATGTTTGTCCCACTTTCTGATGATGCCCCAATCACCAGGCTGGAGAGAGGGAACTGGGCCGTTAAGGCTGAAGGGTTTTTCCTTTAAGGAGGCAGAATGGACTACAGACAGTATACAGGAAAGAGACTGTATGTATTTAGGTAGAAGTTTATCACCTACTATTATTTCCTTCCCCTCAGGTGATTACAGAAAGGACAAGGTCTGCTGAACACTCGCTCAAAAGGGGAGTGCTTGAGTTTGCCTTTGGGGGATAGGTGGACTGCCATCAGGGCTAGGCCCAGCGCTTTGGGCCATTTGAGGCCTGAAACTGACAGGTTTTTTGTTAGGAGGGCTTTTAGAGTCTGGTTCATTCTTCAACCATGGTGCTGGCCTGTGGGTGGTAGAGAGAGTGTAGCTTCCAGTTGATGTGCAGGGCTTTGGCAGTTTGCTGAATGATGGAGGCGGCAAAGTGGGGTCCTCGGTCAGAGTTTAGGTGCTCGGGAAGTCCCCATGTGGGGCAGATGTCTTCTAGCAGATGGTGGCATACTTCATGGGCTTTTGCAGTTTGGCAGGGAAATGCTTCAGGCCAGCCAGAAAAGTGGCAGACAAATACCAGGTGGTAGTGGCAGCTGAGGGCATGAGGCAGTTCGGTGATGTCTGCTTGCCATTGCTGACCTGAGTATAGGGATGGGTTGAGCAGGTGCTTTCTGGCTTCTCAGGGATCTAGTCAGGCCAGCGGGGTGGTTCTTTGGCAGACTGTGAGGTGAGCGACAAGTTGCTAGGGAATGGGTTGTACCAGTACCAATGACCTAAAGTAGTGGAGCCACATTTGTAGGAGTTTTTCTTCTCCCAGGTGGTATAAATTGTGCATTCAGGAACAGAGACCCCAGAAAAGGAGCTTGGGAATCCAAGTGTGTTTGGTGTTAGGGTGGATTAGCCGTGAGTCTGTCACTTTGAAACCTTCATAAGCCGCCTGCTTTAAATCTTCAGCTGAGTATTCAGGGAGCGCCGAGGGAAGTGAGATGATAGGATAGGGTGAGGCCCTTCAAAGTTTGGTGGTAGCCCATGCTGTGTGATCGGCTCCATTGTTGCCTCTGGACTCCGGGGTATCAGCTTTTTGGTGGCCGGGCAGATGAACAAGTCTGATTTCAAGCGGGAGGAGAACTGCAGTGAGGAGGTGAGACATGGCCTCGTCATGTTAAATTCGAGATGGTCGTTGATCAAGCAGTACCTTTTCTTTCCATAACTGGGTAAAGGCATGCAGGACTCCCCAGATAGACCTGCTGCTGTTGTACAGGTTTATTCGGAGGTCTTTATCCTAGATGTAGGGCCTGGATGACCGGCTCAAGTTCTGCCCTTTGGGCAGATGCATTCGGGGAGAGGATGCCACTGGCCACAGGTTTTAGTGAGTCATTAATAACTGCCCATCTGGTGTATCGGTGGCATTTTCAGTGAAACTGGAGCCATCGGTGATTAGCTGCAGATTAGGATTAGGAGTGGGGTGTCCAGAGACACCTTCTCAAGGCTTGGTTTGCAGGTCAGTGCTGTGGGTACAGACATGACTGGGAGTTTCTGGATCTAGAGGCAAGAGGATGGCAGGGTTTAGTCGGCCAGAGACTTGTAGAATAACCTCAGGGTGTTCAAGGAGAATGGCTTGACATATGAGGAGACAACTGCTGGTCATCCAGGTAGGTCCTTGAGTTTCAAGAATAGTCCAAATAGCATGGGGGGACAGGATGGTTAGAGGTTCTCCAAAGGTGAATTTTTTAGCTTTCTGGACAAGCAGGGCAGCTGCAGAGATGGCCTGTAGGCAGTACGGCCATCCACTGGCAGTGGAGCCCAGTTGTTTACTGAAGTAAGCAATTACCTTGGGGCTACAGGATGAGTCTTGAGAGAGGATTCCTTGTGCCAGCCCTCCTCCTTCCACCACAAAGAATAGAAATGGTTGTAATGGGTCCGGCAAACATAGAGCCAGAGCTGCGGAGAAATGTTCCTTACGCTGGTGAACCCAATGAGCAACTTCGGTGGGGGCCAGTAGCGTTGGCGATCGGAGGCTTTCTGCTTCAGTTAGGATGTTGTAAAGGGGCTTGACCAGAGTTCCATAGTCCCAGATCCAGAGCCAACAATAGCTGGTTAGGCCAAGAAAGGACTTGAGTTCTTTTGTTATGGATGGGATAGGAATGATGCAGGTGGCCTTTACCCGTTCGGGGGCTACTAGGCATTTTCCTTGGTCAAGTTTGTGCCCAAAGAATTGGACTTTGGTCTGAGCAATTTGAGCCTTTTTTCTGGGACACCAGGTATCCTCATTCACATAGACATTTAGCAGAGAGATGGTGGCCTGAGTACAGGCAGAAGTGGTAGGAGAAGCCAGGAGCAGATCATCTGCATACTGGAGAAGTTTGAGTTCTGGTGGACAGTCCCATTCTTGGAGATTGGCAGCCAGAGCTTGGCCGAACAAAACACAAGAGTTTTTGAATCCCTGGGGCAATCTGGCCCAGGTGGCTCAGAGAGGGTGGTCAGGATGAGAGAAGTAGCTGAATGTGAAGATGGGATGGCTATCAGGGTCCACCGGAATGCAGAAAAAGGCATCCTTCAGATCTGACACCATGCAGTAGTGAAGTTGGGGGCTTGGATGCTGAGCAGAGCGTAGGGTTCTGGAACGAGCTATGGAAGATCTCCTGTCCAGACGTTGACTGCTCTTAGGTCATGCACCCTGAGAATTTCACAGTTCAGAGGTTTGGATGGCCAGGATGGGAGTGATTAAAGTCCCAGTCCGGAATGACCTCCAGTTGAGTTGGTCATCTACCGGCCCGTAGAGGGCAATGTTGGTTTGGGAGCTCACTAGTTGGAGGGCATTTGAAACAGTCTGGGAGATTTCTAGTTCCAAAAATACCAAACTAGCCAAGGCTGTTAGATCCTCCCAGGTTGACTTATGAATGGTGATGAGAGTTCAGATAGTTTCTACCACCAGTCGGGGCTGGGTAGAGCTTCTCCTTCAATTCGGCTAGTGTGGCTACCTCTGACGGTTCCCAGGCCTGATGCGAATATAGCTGAATCGAGGCTGGAGCCCCTCCATCCTGGCAGAAGGAATTACCCTGGTTACAGGGACTAAGGGGTATAGTCCAGTTGGGCCCGGACTGGGGTTTTTGGAGGTTGGAGCCGACAGGTAATGTGGTGGGGAACTGGAAGTCTCCATGGGAGCTGGCACCATCGAGGGATAGGAGTTTTTAGCATGGGGCCTGAGATTCTAACAAAGGCTCAGGAGGGCTGCATGGGAGGGAATTGACCTGGAAGCCACAGGAGGCGTTCCTGAAAACGATACAGTAAGATTCTCCCTCAACCTTTCCGGTCTCATCTAGCCACATTATCTAGCCATTTAGCAAACTGATATCAAAAGACCCTTTTGGTGACCATTTTGGCAGACCAGCAATATCATATTTTGGCCATATTACAGTAAGTCTTTAATCATTTTTTCTTAGACTTTCCCTTTCCTAGTTTTGACCAGTTTTGTAACACACATTCCAGGGGTTCAATGGGATCCCCCCACTCCTGGAGAGGACTAG
The DNA here is from genome assembly GCA_004026745.1 of Myrmecophaga tridactyla. Taxonomy (NCBI): domain Eukaryota; kingdom Metazoa; phylum Chordata; class Mammalia; order Pilosa; family Myrmecophagidae; genus Myrmecophaga; species Myrmecophaga tridactyla. The sequence continues at coordinate 12,123 of PVIY010045329.1, read as the reverse complement.
CTATTTCCCATTTCAGACACAGGTTAATTACAAAACAGTTTTTACATAGGCAAAACAGTTTAACAGAGGACCCAACGCGATTTAATTTGGAGGGTCCAGGAGAGATCCTAGGGCATCCCCCAAAATGGATCTACTCACCCAGTCAGGTGGATCCACAACTGGACAGATGGCTGAGGCTGGTGGTCCTGACAGGAATGGTTCCAGAAGGCAGAGGCCCGATGAGCCCTGGGTGTCTCCATTGTCCAACCAGCCCGAGTCGTCTCGGGTCCACTCAACAGGCAGACAGGTGCCAGCAATCTGAGGGTCTGGCGGATCCCATGATGAAGTCATGGAACCAGGGGCATCTGATCCGGTGTCAGAGATTGTACCAGTTCAGTCAAGTTCTTGTTTGGGTGCCAGGAAAGATGTTGCACCCCTGGCCTTCAGCCAAGTGGCTTCTGAAACCGGACGTGACACCAGAGGTCAGGCTCAAATCATTTTATTGTGCAGCACAGCAGGGCACAAAGCTTGGTGGGCACTGTTGCAAGTCGGGACAAAGCACCGCAGGTTTTATACATAGCAGGATGTGGAAACGTTTGGTTAAGGCATCGTGGACCAATCACCAGGCAAGTTAGAAACGATAACTGTAATTGGAGCTAGCTGCAGATGTGTTGATACTGACTTCTTGATATTTATACTCCTCATGTGCAAGGGACTTTCTAGCTTGTGTACTTGAGTGCCTCACTTAGGGCTAACGGCTGCTGGCTGGCTATGGCTCATTTTGACAGCCTGTTGCAGGCTCCACACCACTAAATTGAATGGCTTAATTTACCTATTAGAGAAAAAGACTCAGGTGGCCTCACCTGCAAGATCTAGGTACATAAAGCGTGCAAAGAACACACCTTGAGCACAATGACACTGAAAGCCTAAAATAAAAGCAGGAACAAAGTTATTCCAGGTGAAGAGAAACAATAAGAAGGTAGGGCTGGAAAACCCTGATACCGAACCAAGCAGAATATGAACTAAATACATGAAATGTAGATGAAGAACACTTATTCTTGCTAAAAAGTATTCATAATAAAGATATTACAGATATGAACATTTATGCACAAAATAATACAATACCTGAGGTAAAAAGTACATAAGACACGAGGAGATACAGAGAGAACCACAATAATAAAAAGCAGACTTGAATACACCACTTTCCTTCTAAGACAGATGATGTGGACCAAAAATTAGGAAGGGTATCAAAGAACTAAATATCATAATCAAGTAGATCATATATATATTGAACTTTACACCATAGTAATATTGAATACAATTTCTAAACCAAACATGGAGCATTCATCTTCTAGAGAAACTATCAGTAAATTCCATAATGTATTATCAATCTATTATAAACCACATTCTATGAACACCAGCTAAACAAAAAAGCACCAAGACCATTTTATTCCACAAGGGGATTCTACCAAATGTTTAAAGGCCAGGTAATTCCAATGCTTCATGAATTGAAAATGAAGGAAAATTTGCTGAATATTTTAATGAAATAAATATAATCTCATAAAGATACCAGAAGAAAAAGGAGAAAGTTACAGACAAATATAACTTGTGGATTTGATGGAAAACTCATAAAAATATTTGTGAACACAATTTAACATCTCATCTAAAAATTAATACACATGGAATTCTTTCCAGGAAAGAAGTTGGTTCAACAATTGGGAATCTATTATATAATATACTATATTAATAGGCTTATGTGATTGTGTTCACAAGTGACAAAAAAGCATTTGATGAAATTTAACACAGATTACTGATCTTTACAAACAAAACACTCCCTGGGAAATAGAAATAGATGTATATATACCTTTCTAATAGGATACATATTTTTAACCCATATAGATATGTGTATCTATATGTATATATCATATGTCATATACCCATCTTAAAACTGACATTACACTTATTGTGGAAATATTAGAGAGATTTCCACTATAATCAAGAAAAATGCAAAATCTCCTCTATTTCTACTACTAGTTAACATTTTACTGAAAGTGTTAGCCAGTGCTAATAGGCAAGAGAAAATCATTCAACACCTAAAAATTTAGCAGAGTTTCTGTTTGCAGATGGCATGATAGTATACTTGGAAATCTCTAGAAAACTGGCTTGCAAACCACACCCCAGTGGCCAAAACCTACCTGCTGTCTTGGTAAATACAATTTTATTGGAAAACAGCCATGCTATTCATTTTCTATGGCCACTTTTGTGCTACAATTTGCAGAGCTGAGTAGTTGCACAGAGACCATAAGGCCCTTATAGTCTTAATTATTTATCACCTGGATGTGGAAGTTAGAATTCTAAGATCCCCGCCCAGGATCCGTATCCACTGGGGAGACAGTACCCACTGGTGAACATGACCTGTATGATCCCTTCCCCTCGAATGTGAGTGGAATTTGTGATGAAATGTCACTCCTGTGATTAGATTCCTTGGATAGCAAAACTTAAGTGATTTCCCAGATATAATTAAGGCCCCAACCAGTTGACTTTAATGTAAACAAAACGGAATATCCTGAGTAGTCCAGACCTCATCAGATAAACCTTTTAAAAGAGGGTCTAGGACGATGTCACCAAAATGATGGACTAGGGACTCTTCCTGTCCCTCCACAGAAACACTGAAAAACAAGGAGAAACTGTTGGAACCAATTTTGTCAGATCTCTGGGAAATAGTCAAGATTTATAGAAAGCAAGTGAATGCTGAACCAAGAAAAAGGAAACTTAAAAATATTCCTGGTGTACAAGCACAATAGCCAGCATTATTGTATTTTGGGATTCTAACTCTACTTTTTATTTCCTACATGCATTAAGATCATTATAAACCTATGTGATGCACAGAATGCATAAAGATGCAGTTTGTAAAAGGACATATAGTGGGGGAATGGAGCCGTATAGAAGCAGTATTTGTAAGTTATTGAATATAAATAGGTATCAATTCAAACTAGATTATTCTAAATTTAGGATGTTAATTTTAATCCTCATGGCAACCATAAAAAGATTATCTAGGGGCTGCGAGGGTGGTTCGGTGGTAGAATTCTCGCTTACCACGTGAGAGACGGGTTTGATTCCCGGTCCATGCACGTCCCCAAAAAACAAATAAGCAAAACAAACAAATAAAAAGCCAAACAAAAATTCAACAAATGGTGCTACAATAACGGGATACTCACATGGAAAAATAACAAAATGTGACCCCACCATACAGCATACATAAAAACAAAAAACAACAATAAAAGAGGGTTAGAGGTTGAATATGGAAGAAGTTAGAGAAATGCTGCCGAACTGGTAATGGATGAGTAAGTTTTGATGTGAGAAAGTCACAGGGGTGGGACCTGAGGGCCTCCTGTAGTAGCTGAAGTTACCCTCTCACAACTGCAAGCAGACAGTGACCTCAGTCCTACAAACCACAGGAGGTGAGCTCTGCCCACAACCAGTGTGCTTCCAGAGCTTCCTGAGACAGAACTGAGACTAGGGTGAGGCTGCACCTTGATTTCTGCCTTCTGAGGCCCAGCACAGAAAACCCAACCCAGCTTTGCTGGGCTCCAGACCCTCAGCACCGGGTGCTAACAGAAGGGCCTCATACTAAGCCTCTAGGTTTGTAATCATGCATTACACAGCAATGGAAAATTAATACACATGGCAATAATTGATTTCAACAAGAGTCATCAGTGAGTGCTAAAATTAATGGATGGGAGTTTGCTGAATAGCAGAATATTTGCATGGTCTCAAGATACTTACCAATTATAAAAGTAAAAATAAAACTTTATGGGGGAGAAACCTGGTGGGCTTCATCTTAACAAAATGATCAAAGTTAGCACACCAGTAATGGGACATCACACCCCTCCTGTATGATGTGATTAGAAGCACACATTGCCTCTCCTGTAACATTCTGGCTAAAGGACATAACCCAAATCTAATGATGAGGAAATAGGGAACCAAGCTCAGCTGTGAAATAGCTTACAAAATAACTAGCCTACTTTTCAAAATCATCAATGTCATGAAGAACAGAGAAAGTCTGAGGAGCTATTCCAAATTAAAGGAGATAAGGTCAGAGGACGCAAAATGATTGAAAAGCAAGTTTTTATGGAGTGCTCCCTCCACCAGGAAAATGAATAAGCTAGAAACAAAAGAGGGCATATTAACTAGGTGGTAACCCTGGCACCAGATTGGACATTAGGACAGCCACGGGAATGTCAAAGGAAGGGAGAGGCTGTCAAGAATCCAGCTTTTGTACGCAAGAGTGAACACAAAGGAGCACCCATTCCTAATCCCACAGCAGTGCTGCAGCTGTGGAAATGGTAGCAGCTGTAGAGATATGGCCCAGATTCTGAAAGCAGATGTCTTGGGCCAGGGCAGCCAAAGGTTGGAGTTGGAGGTCAGGTGAATATGGGGGCTCCTGAGGGGACCAGCATAGATACCAGCTTCTGTTTCAGCTGTCTGGGCAACAATAACTTCCAGCCTTTCACCAGCATCCACCAGAAAGTAAAAGGCTATTGCATCTTTGGTCGGTTTTCTTTTTTGTGTGTGTGTGTGTGGGTGGGTGGGTGTTTCTTGGCTTGGCAAATCCCAAAGGACCCAGCAAGGATGACTGCCTTTGCTTCAACCTTCTCAGCAGCAGCAGCTTCTGGCCTCCCAGCAACTTCCACTGGGACATAAAGAAACCGTTCACCCTGGGAAGGAAGGCAGGTTGTTTTATTTCTTTTGAGGAGGAAAAGAACTAGATGTTGCAACTCATCTCAACAAAACACTCAGAAGGTCAGTTATCAACAAATATGACCAAATACACAGGAAGATGGTAAAGCACATCCTAGTCAAGGAAAACAAGATTTCAACAGAAATTATCAAGGAGGAAGCTGGCTCTCTGGAATTACTATTTAATGAATAATTATAATCAATGAACTAAAGAAAAGCACAGACCTAGAAGGAAATAAGCAAAACAATATACGAACAACCTGAGAATTTCAATAAGGAGATAGAAATTATAAAGAAGACCTAGAACATAAAAGTACAATAACTGAAATGAAAAATTAAATACAGGGGGTTTCAATAGCAGATTGGAGCTGGCAGAAGGAAGGATCAGAGAACCTGAAGATAAGACAACTGAAATTCACCAGTCTGCGAAGCAGAAAAAAGAAGGAATTGGGGAAAAAATGAACCAAGCCTGAAGAACCTAGGAGACCTAATCAAACATACCAATATTTGTATATTAGGAGTCTCAGAATGAGGAGAGAGATAAAAATGGCAGAAAAAATATTGGAGGAAATAATGGCTTAATACTTCCAAGTCTTATGAAAGACATGAATATAAACATCCAAGGGTCTCAACAAACTCCAAGCAAGATAAACCCAAAAAGTTCCACATTTTTAAGACACATTATAATCAAACTTTGTGAAATGCCAAAGACAGGATCTTGAAAACGTCAAAAGAACTATGACTGCACATCCAAGTGGTCCTCGACAAAGATCGACATCCAATTTCTCATTAGAAATCATGTCATGCAAGAGACAGTGGGATAACATACATAGAGTGCTGAAAGAAAGATATATATCCACCAAAAAAAAAGGAAGATTTTAAGACATTTTCAGATAAACAAAAGCTGAGCATATGCATTAAAGGGAGCACTTTATTTTGTAGGAAAAAAATGGACAGTGATGTGGCTCTGTATGAATAAAGACCTCCTATTACATAAGGGGAGTACATGGGTAAATATAGATGCCAGTATTATTGCAGTTTTCACTAGAATGCTGTCTTTCATTTCTTATATTGCTTAAAGCTCAAATTCATACCAAAAAAATCCTAAACCTTTGTTATTTGGTATGCAGTGTATAAAGATGTAAGTTGTGACAAGAACAACATAAAATGGAAAGACAAGAGATATAGGAACAGTGTTGGGGGGGATATTGAAGTTAAGTTGGTATTGATATAAATTGAATTGTAGAACATTTAGGATGTTAGATGTCAACTCTATAGTAACCACATAAAAAATAGCTTTAAAAATATGTACGAAAGGAAATGAGAAATCATTCAAAATGGCTCACTACAAAATACCATCAAAGCAAAAAACTCAATAATAGAGGAAAGGAGGGAAACAAAAAGGTATAACACCTACAAAAACACATAGCAAAATGCAAAAGTAAAATTTGCCTCATCATTAATTACTTAAAATGTAAATGTACATAGCTGTGGTTGTTATAGCAATGTCAGATAAATTAGAGTTTAAGCAAAAAACTGTTTAAAAAGATAAAAGAAGGACATCATATATATATATTTTGTATGCTGTATGGCAGGGGTCACATTTCACTCTTTTTCCATGTGAGTATCCCCTTGTTACAGCACCATTTGCTGAATCTTTGTTTGTTTGTTTGTTTCATATTTGTTTGCTTGTTTGTTTGGGAAGTGCATGGGCTGGGAATCGAACCCACGTCTCCCACACAGCAGGTGAGAATCCTACCACTGAATTATCGTTGCACCCCCTAGGACATATATTGATAAAAGGGTCAATTCAATGGAAGGTATATATTTATAAACATATGCACCTAACTTTAGGGGCCCAAAACATATGAGACAAATGCTGACATAGTTGAAAGAAGAAATAGATAGCTCCCCAATATTGGTTTCTAGAGCTTAATATACCACTTTCAATCTTAAATAGACCATCTAGATAGAAGATAGCAAGAAACAGAATATTTGAAACAATACTATAAACCTACTAGATCTAACAGACACTCAATAATAGCAAAATACACATTTTTTTCAAATGTACATGGGTCATTCTTAAGGAAAAACCATATTTTGGGCACAAGAGATATCTCAATAAATTTTAAAATATTGAAACAATACAAAGTAACATCTCTGACCACAATGGTATAAACATAGAAAACAATAAAAGAAGGAAAACTGAAAGATAAATATGTGGAAATTAAAGAGCACACTTAAACAACTAATGGTTTGAAGCAGAACTCACAAAGGAAAGTAAAAAATACTTATAGAGGAATGAAAAAAAACACAAAAATACCAAGACTTATTGGATGCTGTGAAGGCAGTATTCTAAAGGGCATTTATAGCTATGAATGCATATATTTTAAGAAGAAGAAAGATCTCAAATTATTAATTTCACTTTAATCTTGAGGAACTAGAAAATGAAGAATAATCGATTATAAAATGGGCAGAGGCATTTTCCTTTTTCATCTCCAAAGGTTGCTGGCTGGTGGACTCTGCTTCTTGTGGCTATGTTTCATTCTGCCCTGCTCTCTCTGAATCACTTTCATGCTTCAAAGTGTTTCTTCTTTTATAGGACTCCAGAAACTTATCAAGACCCACCCAAATGGGTGGAGACATGTTGTCACCGAATCCAGTTTAACAATCACTTTTGACTAAATCACATAAGAAATGGCTGCCTTCACAAAATGGGATTAGGATTAAAACATGGCTTTTCAAGGGTACATACATCCTTTCAAACCAGCACATTCCACCCTCTGGACCCTAAAAAAGACATGTTTTCCCCATATACAAAATACAGTCACTCCATGACAATATCAGAGAAACTTAAACCATTTCAGTAGCAATACAAACGAAATACAAAGTTAGAAATATACAAACTCTTATCAAAGTTAGTTACAGGCATAATCTGTTCTAAGGCAAAATTATCCTCTGTCTCTGGACCTATAAAAACTCAAAACCAGTTATTTGCTGCCAACATACAAAGGAGGAACAGTCATAGGATACATATACGCATTTCCATAGGGAGGAAAGAACACAGGGGTCACCAGACCCATACAGTTTTGAAAACCTGCAGAGCAGAGTACATTAGATTTCAAAGTCTGAGAGTCATTTATCTTTGGGACTTCTGAAAGCAACAGTCCCACCCTTTCCAAAGGCCTATGCAGAAGCCTGCCTCTCTCTGAATACAACCTTGAGGGACATTGGGGAGACCACCATTTTCTCGGCTCCACCGTCTCCAAGCATTGGGGCCACACCCAGGCTCTCTGCCATCTCTGGGGCACATGTTCAACCCCTCCATGTGGTGGCAGCCAGGCTCTCCCCAAACCCCAACGAATGTGCTTCACCCTCTCCAAGGCCTGAGGCGGCATGACTCTTCCACTGCAACCAGGTGGAAGGCCCACCCTCTGTCTTTGGGGCAAATTTACCCTCTCCATGGGCTTGGGTGGGTCCGCTCTCCTGGCCCGAGGCTTCTTCACTTCAGACCTCAGCCTCCATGGTTTTGCCTCTGAAGTTATTTTTCCTCCAATGTGTCCCTTCTCTGAACCCCCCAGTCCAGACAGGCAGCGGCTCTGTTTATACAGGTCCCAAAGCACTCTTGTTGGCTTTCTATGCAGTAGCATTGGATTATGCCCATCAGAAATAAGGAGTTTCCACAAATCCTTCCTAGATAACTCCATGTCCAATCCTGGCTTTCTCTGAAATGGCTAACTGGTTTCACATTTGGCCAAATCCTCATGTGGGGCACTATTCTCTGGGGTCTCCCTTCCTGGAGGCCCAGAATTTTCCAGAACTTCAATTTCTGGTTTCTTTGTACCTGAGGGTTCGAGTATCAGCTTATTTTTTTCCTGTTACATTTCACTATAAACTGCAAGGAAAACCCAGGCTGCACTTTCCACATTTAATTTGGAAATCTCTTCTGCTAAATATCCAAGTTCATGGCTTTTAAAATCTGCCTTCCAGCCAAAGCCACTAGTCAATTTTGCCAGATTATCTGCTATTTTAAAACAAGGATTGCCTTCTTTCCAGTTTGCAGCAACACATGCCTCATTTCTGTCTAAGTGTTAGAAGTGTCTTTAGAGTCCACATTTCTACCAACAGTCTCTTCAAAGCATTCTAGGCCTTCTCTATCAAGCTTTTCACAACTCTTCCAGAATCTTCCCCTTATCCATTTAAAAAGCTGTTCCAATATGTTTGGTATCTGCAAACCACAGCAGCATCCCACTCTCCGGTACCAAAATCTGTTCTAGTTTGCTAGCTGCTGGAATGCAATATACCAGAAATGGAATGGCTTTTAAAAGGGGAATTTAATAAGTTGCTAGTTGTGCTGGTTTGAAAGGAAGTATGCCCCCTAGAAAAGCCATGTTTTAATCAAAATCCCATTTCATAAAGGTAGAATAATCCCTATTCAATACTGTATGTTTGAAACTGTAATCAGATCATCTCCCTGGATGACATGATTTAGTCGAGTGGTTATTAAACTGAATTAGGTGATGACATGTCTCCACTCATTTGGGTGGGTCTTGATTGGTTTATTGGAGTCCTATAAAAGAGGAAACATTTTGGAGAATGGGAGATTCAGAGAGAGCAGAGAAGAACGATATAGCCATGAGAGCAGAGAGCCCACAAGCCAGCGACCTTTGGAGATGAAGGAAAACACCTCCCGGGGAGCTTCATGAAACAGGAAGCCAGGAGAGAAGGTAGCAGATGACACCTTGCGCGGCATGTGCCCTTCCAGCTGAGAGAGAAACCGTGACTGTGTTCGCCATGTGCCTTTCCAGATGAGAGAGAAACCGTGAACTTCATCAGCCTTCCTGAACCAAGGTATCTTTCCCTGGATGCCTTAAATTGGACATTTCTATAGACTTGTTTTAATTGAGACATTTTCTCAGCCTTAGAACTGTAAACTAGCAATTTATTAAATTTCCTCTTTAAAAGCCATTCTGTTTCTGGTATATTGCATTCCAGCAGCTAGCAAACTAGAACACTAGTTTACAGTTCTAAGGCTGAGAAAGCTCCCTTGGAGGCACTTTCCTTCTTCATCTCCAAAGGTCGCTGGCTGGTGGACTCTGCTTCTCATGGCTATGTCGTTCTGCTCTGCTCTCTCTGAATCACTTTCATTCTCCAAAATGTTTCCTCTTTTATAGGACTTCAGAAACTTATCAAGACCCACCCAAATGGGTGGAGACATGTCATCACCTAACCCAGTTTAACAACCACTCTTGATTAAATCACGTAAGAAATGGCTGCCTTCACAAAATGGGATTAGGATCAAAACATGGCTTTTCAAGGGTACATATATCCTTTCAAACCAGCACACAGTGACACAAACAGACATTTGCACACTGATATTCATAGCAGCATTATTCATGATTGCCAAAAGATAGAAACAATCCAAGTACCATCAACAGACAAATGGATAAACAAAATGTGGTATATACATGTGATATAATATTATGCAGCAGTTAGATGAAATGAAATCCTGAAGTATATGACAAAGTGGATGAATCTTGAGGACATAATGCTGAGTGAAATAAGCCAAACTCAAAATGACAGATGCAATATGATTTTGCTATTATGACCATGGAAAACACTCTCAGAGGCTTATAATACAGAATACAGGAGACCTAGAGATACACAGAAGCCAGAGACAGGTGAATAGTTAGCTAATGAGGTTGAACTTAAATGTAAGGGAATGGATAGCAATAAAGGCAGTTCATTAGTGGATCTATAAGTAATATGGCCATATTGAAGGTGAAAATGATTAAAAGGGGTTGTACAGAGCCATGTATCCCACTGATTAACAAGAGGTAGAATAGTGAACTGTGATATATACATGTGATTAAATATTGTGCTGCTACAGAAAGGAACAAAGTCATGAGGCACGCAACGAGATGAATAAACCTGGGGGACATTATGTGATACAAAATAAGCCAGGAACAAATGAACAAATATTGTATGGTCTCTTGTAGAAAACTTACAAGAAAATTGGGGCCTAGATTGTAAGCTCTTATAGCAGTCATATTTAGTCCAGAGTTCTAAATGTTATCTCTAGATTTTGAGAGGCTGTGCTACATCTGTATAACCTGGTATCTCCCTGGAAATTCGGCTACCTGTGTGACACTTAAGACTCGGAGTTGGAGTTCTGCAGTTCTAAAGTCAATGTTGCTACATGCAGCAACTGTTAAAGAAACTGAAAAAGAGATCAGGCTTCAATTAGAGAAAAGAACAAAGCTGATCAATTTGGGACTACGGTAAATCAGAAAACAGAGGTAAGAGGACACTATTTTAGAACGTCAACTACTGTATGAGGTCAAAGGAGGAGAAATTTATTTTATCCAAAACCTAAATTTTCTGTAGCACATAATCTCACTCAACCTGACTAGATAGGTGTCTCCAAATGGGTGGAGACGCATCTCCCCCAATCCAGTTTAACAACCACTCTTGATTGGGTTACATCTCCAGGGAGATGATCTAATTACAGATTCAAACACACAGTATTGAATAGGGATTATTCCACCTTTATGAAATGGGATTTAGATTAAAACATGGCTTTTCTAGGGGACATACATCCTTTCAAACCAGCACAATCCTAATGAATCTAGGACTCTGTCTGAGATTCTATAGATGTTTTATGCACTGAGATTAATTTCCAGAAACCTACAACCTCCAAATGGATTCCTAGGCCAGATAAGTTCTGAAATGCAGAGAGGCCAACCTCTCCAAGAACATGAACTAGTTCCATCTCCCTATCCCATATTATCAACACTGATTTCCAATATGAAAAAGTTAGAATGGGCACAGCCCAAATACCTCTAAAGATTGGGAGAAGGATCAAAGGAGAAGGAGGAGTTACAACAAAGAAGATAGAATTTAAAAAGTGAGTATGATTGCTGAATCATTTTATTGATATTTCTTTTAGTCTCCACTGTTTTGGAGCAACTACAAGGAAAAACCTAAAATTGTGGAATTGTAACCCCCACCAAACTCTGAAATTTGTTCTATAGCTCCGTGTTACAATGTTCTTTGAAATTATTGCTTTTTTTTGCATATTTTACAGTAAAAATGTCAAAAAATAAAAAGAAAGAAAAATATATTCCATGCACACACTACTCAAAAGAAAGCTGGACTGGCTATACTAATATCAGACAAAATAGACTTTAAGACACAAATGTTATAAAAGACAAAAAAGGGTGTTATATAATAACAAAAGACCCCAACACATCAATGAAATTTAACAATTATAAGCACATATGCACTTAAAAACAGAGCCCCAAGTTTATGAAATAAAAATAACATTATTGAAAGTAAAAACAGACATTTCAACTGTCATATTTAAAGACTTCCACATCCTACTTTCAATATTGAATAGAATAA
>PVIY010045328.1:0-19154 GCA_004026745.1 Myrmecophaga tridactyla | reverse complement strand
AATCAAGACCCACCCAAACTGGTGGAGACATGTCGTCACCTAATCCAATTTAACAACCACTCTTGACCAAATCACATCACCCAGGGAGATGATCTCATTACAGTTTCAAACATACAGTATTGACTAGAGATTATTCTACCTTTAAGGAATGGGTTTTATATCAAAACATGACTTTTCTTAGGGGGCATACTTCTGTTCAAACCAGCACAGTTTGCTTCTGTTTTTGAAACCCTGGGGCCTAAATTCCCTGAAAGAGTGCCACCTCTTGAGTTGAGCCCCACTCCCCTTTTCTTGAGAAAGATATGTCATTTAGGGAATTATTTCCCCCATGTGATTCATGAGTCTCTGAGACTTTTCTTAAATCAGCCCTTGCCTGGGTTCTGCTGGCAATTGAGAATTCCTGGGGCTTTCACTAATGAGCTATTTGGAATAGATTAAAATAAAATAAAATCCCTTTTCAGAGTCAGTATATTGTGCCTTTCATTCCCATAAGTTTCACCATTTGCTTTTTCAAACTTTTAAATTCACAGCCCCAAAGTCCCAGTACTCTGGGCTTGGCCAACTTCAAAATCCTCTGTTTTTAATTCTATTTTACTTTCTTTTTCCTTGTCAGCCCTGCCTACTCTCTGCTGGGATTAAAACTGCAATTGAAGCTTGGCTGAGCTACCTTCCCTTGTTGCCAGTAGAAACTACTTAAAAAATGTGCCCTTTAGGAAAATATCCCTATTCATCTGACTAGTTACTTTGTCTCTCAGACATGCCTTAATTTCACTCTTCCCTGGGGCAGTACTGAAGTCTGTGAATGCCCACAGTTCTAATAGATATTAAGGAGTAAAAGAAGAGAGAGAGAGAGAGAAAGTCTTTTCAGAGTATGACCCCAGTCCCCCAGGTCTGCCAGTCAAGAGCCAGAGTTGGAACATGGTTATATGTGCCCCCAGGCTATATGCATCCCTTTTTCTTTGGGACTAGCCCTTTTCCAGTTTTTTGTGCTGCCCAACTCAAAAAAAAAAAAACAACAAAAAACTCTGCTTGTTTGTTTGTTTGTTTGTTTTTTTCCATCAGCCTCACCTCCTCTCTGCTGGGATGAAAAGTCCTGGTCCCTTTAGTGCTTACTCCAGATTTATCTGTGCTCAGGGCATGTTTTCAGCACTCTGAATTTTTAAATTAACTTCAAAATTTGACTTTTGTTGAGCTAACTTCCTTGCTCCTAGTAGATTCTGTTTCTTTTTCCCTCAGGCAACCAGCTTGCTATGCCTGTAAGGGAGGGGCACCAGCCTTTGTAGTTTGGGAGACTTACAGTTCTGTGTGGTATCTCAACCTCTCCATCCATTCCAGACTGGTGTATGATATATGTACAGTCATGGAACTCCCCTGCAACAGTTGTTCCATACAGTTCCTCGTTATTTACCAGCTGCCTTGGAGGACAAACTAAATTCCACACCTCACTATGCCACCATCTTATCTTGCCCCACCTCTACCTTTTATTCTTAAAGTTAGTTCAGCTGGATAGGAAGCATTGGCTCACTTTTTTCTTTTTCTTGAGTACCTTAAACATACTCTCCTATTTACTTGTGGCATAATGTTTTGTTGCAAAGAAATATGACCATATTATAATTTTATTTCATTACAAATTGCACCCTTTTTTGGTCTATATGTCAAAAAGATGTTTTCTTTTGTTCAGTCCAGTAATTTTGCTAGACTATGAGTGTAATGTGCTCTGTTCCCAATGCCAAAGGATGAATGTAGTGCAAACCTGACAGGATACCTTCTGTCCTCACTGTTTTTAGAAGTTTGCTTAAGAAAAAATTTAAAAGAGAAGACAACCATATATATATATATATATATATATATATATATATATATATACACACACACACACATGTTGAAGGAGTCTATAAACTGACAAAATGCAATTAATCACAACTTTTTAACTTGCCCAACAATCTATAGACTATGACTTTATGGCTATGGATGTTCTTTTTTTTCCCTCATTGTTTTGGAGTCCTGGTAACTAAATGCAAGTTTTTGTGCCCTAGGGGACAACCATAACAGTTAGCATATCCATTAATTTAATTAAGAACTTGTTTAGACTCTTGCTGTCTACTATAATCATATGTTTCTTTGAACTAAAGCTTCTGACTTCATTAGAAGCATTGGTAGCTGTCAATTAATGAAAGCGTATTTGATTTTCATAATTAAGTGTAAATTTATGAGGCTTAATTTCTAATAGCACAGTCAGTGTTTTGATAAGATGACAATGGAAATCAAGGACAGGTTTCCAGATAAACTTAGCCTTTATGATAAAGTTAAATATAGGGCAGAAATTAATGTAGATGTTGTTTTGTAACAATATTCTCCACTTCATTTTAGTCTGAAAGTTTTTTGTTTAGCCCTTTCTTTTTCAAAACAAAACATTAAAATGAGTTAACAAAGGCCATGCAAGCAGGTTTTGTATGGTATCATTTTCTCTAACCGTATATTTCTCTGGCTCAAAATAGTAACAATGATATTGGTAAAAAATAATGTATGCTCCTTCAGATCAACTTTTACCATGAACAGAAAAAAATAAAATATAAAGAAGAGGATGAGTTTTGAGTCAGAAGACTTCGGTTTTGAACTCTGGTATCATTACCTTCTAGCTGGATGAGTCATCATTTGAAAAATGTGGATGATTTCATATATGTTCTATCTCAAATAAAATACATGGGAAAAATTGTATAAATTATAGAGTGATAGGAAATATATTTGTATTATATCTTGCCTCAAAGACTCATTTATGATGAAACCTCAAAGTGAACATGAAAAATTGGCATTGAAGATGCTTTTTCTAAGACCTGTTCAAGTGTATTCTGTGTAAGCAAATCCAGCAATGTATATTTGGGAATCTATTTTAGGCATGAAATGGAAGTAGAAGAGAAAGGAAGATATTAGAGATTATATACCCATATCTCAATCAAATGGCAATGTTTAATTAGCTTCATTTTGAATTACATAGTCTCTTGTGAATTAGCTTGGGAATAATTGTATAACAGAGATTCATCCAGTTTCTACCTTAGTATTACAACTCCATAAACAAAATTGAACATTTAAATTAATGGTTTGAGATTGTTCAGGTGCCTTTGGCTCATTCTTTTTAACAGTATTCTTTCTGCTTTAAACAGGGCCTGGCTGCCAACAACACTGTGAAGAAAGCCAAGTATGTCCTTGGCTATTTCATACAGCCACAAAACCCATCATCTTTTTCTTCTCTTTTTTGGCATTTCTTCTTCCTTCTCAGTGGCCTATTTCTTAGCCAGCCTCTTTTGTGACCTAACTGTCAAATCAGTTGATACTTAATAATTAAGATTTTAGAAAATACAGCTTAAGGCATATCTCCTCTTAGAGTAATTTGTGTTTTATTTTAAGGAGGCTCATGAAAGAGAAGAAAAAGCCAAAAAGAATGAAAATATAATGGTCAAACAAACAATGTTAGGTTGTACTACATTGACAATTACATATTTTATTTATAGCACTTTCATTTTTAAACCCAAAAGGTGAAGAAAATCGAATTGTATCTGTCCAGGACAAGAGGGCTAAGAAAGAAACTAATAAAAATCCTTAACTTATAAAATTTTGATAGTAACTTTTCTTGTGATTTGCTTCTTTCTCATAAACAATGGTCATAGACAAAACCTCAGTTAAGTGCAGGCACTGACTTGTTAAGTTTTTATTAATCCTGCTCTAAATAGCCATGCAGAATGCCGTGATATTGGTCAAAGACTACTGAAAGAGTGAGGGGGATCTTGCTGTGTGCCAGATTTGACAAGAAGGGAGGGACTTGGGCATCAGAGCAAAAGGAACCCCATTAGTGGTAAACGGCTAGCCACCTGAATATCATTTAGTACATGTTCAGAGCTAATTCCATCATAACCTGTGTTTAGCTCTTTATCTCATAACTGAGAACTCAGGAAAAATTCAGTTCTGAGAAAATTAGGTAGGACTTCAACCCTGTGTTATACATTGATTCCTACCTCTTGGCCTGATATGAAGCTGCCATTCCATGAATGATAGCCCTGGGGCCAATTTCCCTGACTCTCATAAGGAAGATCTTTTTTATCCATCATTGTAGGAAAGTGTAAAGGGCAGAAAGGGTGATTCATTGAGAATGCTACTATCTCAATGAACTAATAATACAATTTTGCTTAAGAAAGGACATGAATGTAAAGGACAAGATTTGGTAGCTCAAAATCAACCATTTTCCCAACACCCCTATGGATAACTTTCATCTAGTGGGCTTGGAAAAGAATTGTTTGTTTCACATGTTCTCCTGGGTTAGTCACTCCATAACTTATCAATCTGATATAAACTTGATTGTTGATTCCACCTTCATTGTGGACCTTTGTTTGATTTGGTGCACATTACTGCATGGAACTCTGGGGTCGTCTTACTCTTTAAAGTTATTTTTCTACCAATACATTTCTTACATGGAAGAATGATGGAGAAATAATTACCTTTGCCTTTGTCATATCTGCACATTATAGTGGAGCTGAGGATTTAAAGCATAGAATAATAAACATCAATGAAGCATTATAAATAATAAAAGGGAATTACCATATTGGAAATACAGATGTAAAACTGTATGCTAAACATGACAGTACCAATAATTCAAGGGAATAATATCTTAAACTCTCCAAGGAAATTCAGCTCTATTAATTCCAAGGGATCCTCATCTTGCTTCCTTATCTCGAAGTCTTATGTTTCAGCTCCTTTCAGAGAGATCCTTCTTCTTAAAAACTCCACAGTACCAGTTTTCAACTAGCCCATAAAATGTTGAGAAATTCCACTCACTACAAGGGTTGAGTTTCTCCAGGATACACACCACCAATAGCAAGAACAAGCATAATCCATAGAATACAGTGACCTGAAACAGATATGAAACAGTTTGACTTATGAATAAAACTTTACAGCCATGGACAGTGTATTTGGGTGAGAACAGTAAACTCTTCAGCAGAAAAATCTAAAGATGACTTTCACCTTCCAAGACACAATAATAGTCATCCGAGACCTTTCCCTGAGTGGACAATAGCTTCCACTGATTTTATGGCCATCCAAAGTTTAACTATACTCTCTCCTCTCTCTCTCTCTCTCTCTCTCTCTCTCTCTCTCTCTCTCTCTCTCTCTCTCTTTTTCAGGCACACACACTCACACACACACATATACACAGCAGAGCGGCATAACTGCCAAGGAAAAAGTAAAATTCCTAACATAATTAGAGCCTAGAATTATATTAAGAAGAATTGCTCATAGTACAGAAAGCATTAAGAAGAAGTGCTCATAGCACCTGAAGCATTTTATATTATTATTTAAATAATATGCCCCCATGCTTATTTTATGGCTTCTTATTATAAATATCTAGAAATCTACCAATAGGAAATGGGGCCTCATCTATGCCCATTCTAAATAATAGAGCCATTGGTACCTGCAGTCTACCTCGGGCTATTTAAAGACCTAAAAAAGCTTTGGGCCTGATTAATTTCTTTTCTTTGGGCCTGATTAATTTCTTAGGAGAAGGGGGTTGAGAAAGATTTTAGGGTGCTTATTCTTCTTCACATTATATTTACCTTTTTATTTAAGTGAAATGGTAAATTAGTAAAGGAGTCAGTGAATACACAGCTGCCTAAGTTAATATATTAGCCATGTTTATTGCCATGGGCCTGGTCCACTCTAACAGGGAAGGTGGTTCACTTTGATTATTTAGTCAGTAAACAAAACTCATTCTGTATGTTTTTGTCTAAGGAAAAATAATTTTTCCTAACAGTACATGGAAACACACAAACTATTGACCAGGAATGAATACAATATAGGTAGTTGGTCTCATCTGTAAGTATTATGTGTCATCCTAAATAATTTTCTCTCATGCACTACTAGTTTGGGTATTAGTAATAAATGTAATATTTATTTCAAAGCCTAGTGAAGGAGAAGGAATTTATTTTCAAAATCAAGGAAGGCTATGCAAATTGCTTACTGGTGCTTATGAACTCTCTCTCTCTCCCTCCTCACACACACACACACACACACGTGTGCACACGTGCGTGTGAAAGAATTTCTCTTTCCTTACATTTGAGCCGACATCTAATATGGTCATACTTTTAATTTTTGCTAATATGTTGGATGTGTAATGATATATAATTTCTATTTCAATATAAATTTCCATAATTACCTATGCAGTAGATATTTGTAATTGTTTTGTATTGTTTGTATCTACATTTACTGCAAATTTTGAGGAAAGTGAAGATAAGTAAAAGGCTGGACCCACCTCTTCCTATAGAATCTTGATGGGGAGGCAGTTTGGTGAGAACAAATATTCCTTCTGCCAACATCCTGGCAAATAATGCATACAAAAATTATTTAAGTTCGACAGTTGGATGCTCCAATAGCTTTTCACAGCCGTTGAACTGAATTTTAGATTATAGAAGTGTTCTATAATAGTGACACCAACAATGATAGCAATGTTTATTCGATTGATAGTGCCTTATGCAGACGATTCCTTTGGGATCTTGGCTATGGGAAGGCTCCCTTTGCTTCTGCCTGTGTTCCAAGTCTTGGTCTTCAAAACATTGATTCTGTGATACATAAAAGAGCTTCCAAATGAATTTTTTTCTGTTTAAATTAGCCAGAGTTTTTAATTTGTTGCTTAAAATCAAGGACTCAAACTGAAATATTTGTAAGGTTGAGGACGTGTATACATGTTGATTGAACATCTCAGCTTTTACTTCTTTGGATTTTCCTATTCACAACTTTTGCTCATTTTTCCCTTTTGAGTTGTTTTTTTTCATTTATATTTTAGGAGTTCCTTACATTTATCCTGGATATGGATTTATTCTATGTTCTGCATGCTGAAATTATCTCCTCCTTGTCTGTAGATGTTTTACAAGTTTGCTAAGGATATGTTGTGATAAAACATTTCTAAGAAAAATTCATGTAGTGAATATATCAAGTTTATCTATTGCTTTGAACTTGTTATATTTTGTTAAGAAAATTATTTTTAACTCAGGTAATAAAAATTATTCTTCTTGGAGTGATATCAGCATAAATGGCAGAGTAAATGTCTATAAAAATCTGGTCCTCCATAAAAGCTGACAAAATTGATAAAATAAACTTTTTCAAAACTTTAGAAATTCACAAAAAGCTTGAAGCCATCTGAATATACTTATTCAATAAAAACTGTCTAATCTTGGTAGGAACAGTGAGTTTAGTGGTGTTTTAACAGGCTTTATTCCCATCCCTCTTTGCCCTGATTTGCAGACACCTTGAAAATCAACAACCTGCATTCATGCGGGAAATCAGCATGAATTTCCATTGAAAGAGCACCATTGAATGGTGCTTAACAAGTTTGAAGATTCCCATAACCTCCTTTCTGAAAAAATGGTCAATATATGACTTTGATTTGCAGCTTCCAGGAACCTCTTTCACAGGGTTTTCCTTACTTAACCTTACTCAGAGCTAGCTCAGTGTGAACAGCCATTTCTTCTATGGCATTTGTGAAAAACAATTACTTGCAATTGCTAATCTTACAACAGCTTGAGGCAATAAAAGTTGGAGAAAATAAGAAGCTGAACAAAATACTTATAATACTGTGGAATGCGATGGTAATAGGAATCTTTAAAAAATTCTGACATATATTCTTGGGAATCTAGGAGTCTAAGAACATATGCTGGGCTATGTGCATGCCCAAGATTCTGCATATGCCAAGGAGCTGTCCCTCCTGGCTCACCTTGACTCTCTGCAGAAATAGAAGTGAAGATTTGGCAAAGTTGTAAACTGCTTGCCAGAGAATTGAAGTCATACCCCAATACTCAATGAGGCCTCAGCGAAAGTTAAAGAGTTACACATTCAAGATATTTAAAGAAATATCTAAACAATAATTAGCTGACAACTAAGCTAACCAAGCAGAGATTTTAGTGGGCACACATTAAAAAGATTTGTATTAAGCTCAGGAAAGTAACTAAACAAACAAACAACAGGGGTGCATGGTTTAGAATGCTCACTTTCCATGTAGGAGATCTGGGTTCAATCCCTGGACCATTCATTCCACCAAAATAACAACAACAATAACAGAAACAACAAAGAGCAACAGCAAAAATATCAGAATTAGGGTGATTCCAGAATTGCCATATTATATTGTTTAAAATATCAATTTGCAACAAAAATTATAACACAAGCAAAGAACCAAGCAAGTTTGGTCCATATAAAGTAAAAAAATGTTGCCAAAAGAAGTTGTCCCTGAAGAAGCTTACATATTGGACTTATATGAAAAATGCTTTAAATTAGTTATTTTAAATATGTTTAAAACCATGGGGATCCAACTTTGTACACTTAAAGGAAAGTATGAAAATTATGTGTCACCAAATAGAATATAATGGATAAATTATGAAAAAGAATCATATAAAAATTCTGAAGTTGTAAAATACAAAAACTAAAATGAGGAATTCACTAAAAGGACTTAACAGAAAATTTGAGCTGACAGACAAAATATTTAGCAGCCTAGAAGGAAAGACAGTAGAAAGTATACAATACTAGGAATTGAGAATAATGAATAAAGGTATAAATAAACAGACCATTAGAGACCTGCGGGAAACCATGCAGTGTGTTACAATGCATGATATGTGTCTGAGAAAGAGAAGTGAGAAGTGAAGAAAGAATATTTAAAGATCTATTGCCAAAAACATCCTAAATATGATCACAAACATTAATCTAGATCTCCAAGAAGCTCAATGAGTTCTAAGTAAGAAAGATAAAAAAAGAGATACATACCTAAAAAACATCACAATCAAAATGTTGAAAGACAAAGCCACAGAGAACCTTGAAACAAGTAAGAGTAAAATTACTCATCATGCACAAGGAATCCTTAATTATAATTAAAGGCCAGAAATCATAGGGAGGATATAGTCTAAGTGTTGAAATGTGAGGACTGTTAGAAAAAATTTTATATTCAGCAAAATTTTACTTTAAAAATGAAGGAGAAATTGACATTCTCAATAAGCAAATACCAAGAGAATCTGTCACTAGTAGATATGCTCAATAAGAAATATTAGTGGTATTCTTTCAGGCTGAAATGAAAGTACAGTAGATAATCATTGAAATCTATATGAAGAAATAAAAATCACTCGTAAGGGTAAGAACATAAGTATATGCAAAGAGCAATAGAAACGTATTTTTTGTTTGTACCTTTTATAACTAAGGATGTAACATTATTTTTCTCCTATTCAATTTAAAATATAACTGAATCAAGCAATATTTATGAATTTGGGTCAATGAAGAGTTAAAAAAACAATTCATGTGACAATAATGACACTAAGTAAGATGGGGGGAATGGAGCAAAATTTTTGCCTACTAATGGAATTTGGTATTAATGTGAATTAGATTGTTATAAGATGTTATGTGTAATCCTCAGTAAAAAATCTAAGAAATCAGTTAGAGATATAGTAAAACATTTAAATGACCAATAGGCTGAAGAAGAAATCACAAGGAAATTATAAAGTTTTTTGAGATTAATGAAAATCAAAACTAAATATACCCAATTTTATGGAATTCTGCAAAGGCAGTACTCAGTGGAAAATTTACAGCTGTATTTGTCTGCAAAAAAAGAAGAGGTCAAATCAATAACCTAATTTCAAACTTTTAGGAAATAGAAAAGGAAGAGGAAGCTAAACCCAAAGTCAGCAAAAGGAAGTGAATAATAATACTTAGAGCAGAGATAAAGAAAATGATGACTTGAAAAACAATAGAGAGAAATGATGAAACTAAAAGTAGCTCTTTGAAAAGTTTAATGAACTAGAAAAAAAAAACACAGGCAGACAAAGAAAAATGAGAAAGGTTGCAAATAACTAAAATCGGAGGAGAAATTGAGGCCATTACTACCTAACTTAGAGAAATAAGAATTATAGGGATGGTCATCCAGATGAGATGGAAGAATTCTTAAAAACATGCAAAACTACCTAAAAATAAATTATCTCAACAGATATATAATAACTTATTTACATGTAAAAATAAGGAGATTTAATTAATAATAAAAAAAACTACCAACAAAGAAAAATCCATGATTAA
Organism: Myrmecophaga tridactyla; assembly: GCA_004026745.1. Taxonomy (NCBI): domain Eukaryota; kingdom Metazoa; phylum Chordata; class Mammalia; order Pilosa; family Myrmecophagidae; genus Myrmecophaga; species Myrmecophaga tridactyla. The sequence goes on along the minus strand of PVIY010045328.1, from coordinate 9,068 downwards.
ATGGCTTCACTGGAGAATTCTACTGGACATTCAAAGAAAAAGTTCCATCAACACTTCTCAAACTACTCCAGAACTTAGAAGAAGAGGAAACACTTCCTAAATCATTCCCGAGGCACGAATTTCCTGGAAAACAAAGGCAGAAAATGTTATCACAAGAAAAGAAAATTACAGACAGTCTCTTTTATACTATAGATGTAAAAGTCTTCAACAAAATACTAACAAACTAAAACCAAAATCACATTAAATGGATTATACACAACAACCAAGGGGGATTTATCCCAGGAATGCAAGATTACTTCAACATAAGAAAAATTAAATGATGTAATACACTCCATTGATAAGATGAAGGGAAAAAACACATAAACATCTCAGTGGAGACTGCATTTTGTCAAAAGCATTTGACAAAACCCAGCACTCTCTCTTGATAAAAACATGAGGAAACCAAGAATAGAAGAGAACTTCCTCAACATAATAAAGGGCATATATGTGAAATCCAAAGTACAATTATACCCAATAGTGAAAATTGGAAGGCTTTCCCCAAAATGTCAGGATAAGATAAGAATGCTGACTTTCAACACAGGTACTCAACACAGTACTTGAAGTTCTAGATGGAGTAGTTAAGCAAGAGAAGGAACTAAAAATATCCAAATTGGAAAGGAATCAGTACAATTATATCTACTCACAAATGACATGCTCCTATATATAGAAAATTCCTAAGAATGTACAAGAAAGTTGGCAAAGCTAATAAATGAATAAAAGAATATTGCAAGACACAAGGTCAACAGGCAAAAATCCATTGTATATCTATAAAACAGCAATGAAAAATCTGAAAAGGAAATTAAGAAAACAATTATATCAGGGAAATGATGGGCAAAACAAAGCATGCAAATATAAGAATGAGTGATGTCAAAGAAGGAGAAAAGAAGAATAAAGGGCTAGGAAGATTGGTTGAGGAAATAACAGGGGTAAACTTCCCAACCCTTATAAAGGACATAAATATACAAATGAAAGAAGCTCAACAAACTTCAAATAGACTAAATCTAACTAGGTCTTCTCCAAGACACATACCAATCAGTCTGTAAAACATTGAAGAGAATTAGAAAATCCTGAAAGCAGCAAGAGAAAAACAATCCACTGAATACAAGGAAAACAACATAAGATTGAGTTCAGACTACTTAACTGACACAAGGGAAATGAGAAGGCAGTGGTATGATATATTTAAGATCCTGAAAGACAAAGACTTCCAGCCAAGAATTCTGTAACCAACCAAATTCTCCTTCAAAACTGAGGGAGAGATTAAAATTTTCACTGGCAAACAAATCCTGAAAGAATTTGTCAGCAAAAGGCTGGCCCTACAAGAAATACTGAAAGGAGTTTTGCAAGTTGAAAACAAAGACAAGAGAGGGAGATCTGGAGGAGGGCACAGAACTGAAGAGCACCAGTAAGGCTAACTTAAAAGATAAAAAAAGAAAAAGGGAACAAAATATATAGATGTAACAAATAAAATCCAAAAGATAAGATGGTAGATTCAAGGAACGCCTTTGCAGTAATAACGTTGTATGTTAACAGACTAAACCTACCAATTAAAAGACAGATTGGCAGAATGAGTTAAGAAATATAATTCAACTATATGCTGTTTACAAGACACTCATCTTAGACACAATGATACATATAGATTGAAAGTGAAAGGATGGAAAAAATGTTCAATGCAAGTTTTAACCAAAAGAAAGCTGGAATAGCTGCACCAATATCAGAAAAAATATACTATAAATATAAAGTTATCAAAAGACACAAGAAGTACACTATACATTTAAAAAAGGACAATTCACCAAGAAGAAATAACAATTATAAATGTTTATGCTCCCAATCAAAGAACTCCAATGTACATGAGACAGATATTGGCCAAACTGAAGGGAATTATAGGTGTTTCAATAATAATACCAGAAAACTTCAATACACCACTCTTCTCTATATATAGAACAACCAGAAGAGGATCAACAAAGAAATAGAGAAGCTAAACAACTTCATAAACGAGTTAGACCTAACAGACATATATAGGACATTACATGCCAAAACACCATATTATACATTCTTCTCTAGTGCACATGGAACATTCTCCAAGATAAATCATATGCTGAGGTACAAAACAGATCTTTATAAATTTAAAAAACATTGAAATTATTCAAAGCAATTTCTCTGATCACAGTGGAATGAAGTTGCATATCAATAACGACCAAAGAATGAGAAATTTCACAAATACATGGAGATTAAATAACACACTCTTAAACACCAGTTGATCAAAGAAGGAATTGCTACAGAAATCAGTAACTATCTGGACATGAATGAAAATGAGAATACAACATATCAGAACTTATGAGATGTGTCAAAGGCTGTGCTGAGAGGAAAATTTATTGCCATAAATGTCTAGATTAAAAAACAAAACCGAGCAAAAAATGAAGACTTAACTACTCACATGTAGGAACTTGAGAAAGAACAGCAAACTAACCCCAAAGCAAATAGAAATAGATAAATAACAAAGATTAAAGCAGAATTGAATGAGAGAACAAAAGAACAATAGAAAGAATACTAAAACTAAAATTTGGTTCATTAAGAAAATCAATAAAATCAATGGACGACTAGCAAGACTGACAAAGGAAAAAAAAAGAGAGTGGATGCAAATAAAAAAAAATCAGAAATTAAAAGTGATGAATTACCACAGACCCTAAAGAGATAAAATGTTTCATAAGATGATACTGTGAGCAACAATAGGCGAGCAAACTAGAAAATTTAGATGAAATGGAGAATTCCTGGAAACACACAAAGAAGTTACACAGAATCAGGAAGAAATAGAATATCTCAGTAAACCACTCACAAGTAAAAAGATCCAATCAGTGATGAAAAATCTTTCTACAAAGAAAAGCACAGGGCCAGATGGCTTCAACAGGGAATTTTGTCAAACATTTTAGCAAGAACTAACACCAATCCTTCTTCAAACTTTTCCAAAAAATTGAGGAAAAATAACACTACATAATTCATTTTATGAAACAAACATCATTTTAATATGAAAACTGGGTAAATATGCTATAAGAAATGAGAACTACAGGCCAATCTTCCTAATGAACATAGATTAAAAAAAATACTCAACAAGATACTAGAAAATCGAATCCAACAACAGTTCAAAAGAATTATACACCAAGACCAAGTGGGTTTTTTACTAGGACTGGAAGGATGGTTCAACAAAAGAAAATCAATTAATGTAATTCAACACATTAACATTTAGAAAGGGAAAGTCACATGGTCATCATGATTGATGCTAAAAAAGTACTTGACAAAATTCAACATCCTTTTCTAATAAAAACACTTCAAAAATAGGAATCAAAGGTAATTTCCTCAGTAAGACATGGGGCATAAATAAATAACTGATAGCTAGCATTGTATTCAATGGGGAGAAATATAAGCTTTCCCCCTAAGGTTAGGAATGAGACAAAGCTGCCCTCTGTCACTACTATTATTCAACATTGTACTAGAACTTCTAGCTAGAGCAGTCAGGCAGAAAAAAGGAAATTAAAGGCATCCACATTGGAAAGGAGAAAGGAAAACTTTCATTATTTGTAGATGATGTGACACTATACTTGAAAAATCCTGAGAAATCTACAACAAAGTTCCTTGAGCTAATACAAAAATTCAGCAAGGTGGTGGGGTATGAAATTAATGTGCAAAAAATCAGTAACATTTCTAAATACAAGCAATGACTGAACTGAAGAGTCAGTTAAGGAAAATATTCTATTCAAAATAGCAACTAAAAGAAACAAGTACCTAGGAATGAACTTAACTACAGACTTAAAAGACACAGAAAACTATATAACATCGCTAAAAAAAATCATAGAAGATCTAAATAGGTGGAAAGACGTTCCCTGCTCATGGATAAGATGGTTAAAATATAATTAAGATGTCATATCTATCCAAATAGTTCTACAGATTCAATAATGTTCCAGTCAAAATACCAACAACCTACTTTGAAGATATAGAATATCTAGTTACCAAATTCATCTGTAAAGGAAAGAGACACTGAATAGTTTAAATCATCCTAAAAAAGAAGAACAACCTAGGAGGATTAACACTTCCTGATTTTAAAAAGTATTATAAAGCGACAGTGGTCAAACTGAGCATGGTATTAGCACAAAGATAGAGGTATCAACCAATGGAATCCATAGAGAGTGCAGAAATAGACCACCAGATTTATGGCCAACTGATTTTTGACAAGGCCCCCAAATCCAATGACATGGAACAAAATAGTCTTTTCATTAATGGGCATGGGAGAATGGAATATCAGTAGCCAAAAGAATGAAAGATGACACTTACCTTACACCCTATACAAAAATTAACTCAAAGTGGATCAAACACTTAAATATAAGATCTAGTACCATAAAGTTTCTAGAAGAAATTGTAGAGAAAAATCTCAAGACTTAGAAATAAGAGGTAGCTTCTTAAAATAAACACACAAAGCACAAGCAATAAAAGAAAAATATATAAATGGGAACTCCTCAAATCAAATGCTTCTTCACCTCAAAAGACTTTCAAAGAGGTGAAGAGTCAGCCAACTCAATGAGAGAAAGTATTTGGAAATTCACGTTGAACAAAGGGTTTGATATCCTGTATACATAAAGAAATCATACAACTCAACAACAAAAGAATAAACAACTCAATTATAAAATGTTCTAAAGATATGAATATGCATTTTTATGAAGAGTAAACACAAATGGTTCGAAAGCACATGAAAAGATGATCATATATATTACCTATAAAGAAAATGCAGATCAGGACACCCATGAGAATGGTTGCTGTTAAACAAACAGGAAACTACAAATATTGGAGAGGATGTGGAGAAATTGGAACACTTATGCACTGCTGGTGGGAATGTATAATGGTGCAGCCACAATGGGAGACAGTTTGATGTTTCCATAGGAAACTAAATATTGATTTGCCCAATGACCCAGCAATAGCACTTCTTGGTACATACCCAGAAGAACTGAAAGTAGTGACACAAACAAACATTTCCACACCGATGTTCATAGCAGCATTATTCAGTCACCAAAAGATGGAAACAATCCCAATGCCCATCAACAGATGAGTGGATCAACAAAATGTGGTATATACATATGATGGAATATTATGCAACCATAAGATGAAATGTCATCCTGAAGCACAAGACAAGATAGATGAGCCTTGAAGACATAAATGCTGTGTGAAATAAGCCAGACACAAAAGGATAAATATCATATGACTCCACTTTTATTACCATGGTAAAGGTAAAATCTGAGGCTTATAATACAGAATATAGGGGACTTAATGATACATAGAAGCTAGAGAGGAATTAACAATTAGGTAATGAGGTTGAACTCAAATGTAAGAGAATAGAGAAGTGAAGGCAGTTCCTAGTGGGTCTATAAGTAATATTACCATATTGAAGGTCAACATGACTGAAAGGGGTTGTATAGACCTTTATGTCCCATGGATTAACACTACAAAAATAATTTCTTGCATGAACTACTACAAAGGTATGATTCTTGTACAAAGAGTGTTTAAGCTCAGAGTACAAGGGGAAAACTGCTGTTGCATACTATGGGCTATGTTTAACAGGAAAATATCAGCAGTACCACAACTACACCATGGGTACATAATGGGGAGTGGGACAAGTGTTAAGATGAGGTTTAGATTTCCTATTTGATGAAGGTGGGTTTTTTTTGGTTATATTTTTCTTGAGAGCAATGAAATTATCTAAACTTGAGAGTGTTGATGGACTGTGGACTTTGGGCATTGTACATGATGCCTAATGAATGCAGGTGGCTGAAGAAGGCACTGGCTGAGATGTAGATTGGTGAATGATGATTTTTACATATGATCATCTATTATGCTGCTGCAAAAAGGAATGAAGTTGTGAGGCATGCAACATTTTGAGTGAACATGTGGGTCATTGGATGAGGCAAAATAACCAGAAACAAAAGAGCAATTATTGTATGGTCCCCTTTAAGAAATGCTTATAAGAAAACAGGAGCCTAGTATGTAAGTTCTTATAACAATCACATTTAGCCCAGAGTGGTAATTATTATTTCTGTGTTTTGAGATGCTCTTTTATATATCTATAACCTGATATTTAGAGATAAGAATGAAACCAATCTTGATTAAGGTTATTCAGAGCACAGTGGTAAGGAAGCATTGTCTACATTTTAGAAACTCACTTACTCTTTGAGACCAAAAGAATTAAGGAATATTTTGTTCAGAACTTAAATTTTCTGTGGCATGTAATATAACTTAACCTGTCTGGATAGCTCATTCAAACTATTGAAACATAGATTGTTCAGAATAAAAAGGAAGGCCTTTAATCCTGTATAGATTAATGTAATACCTGGATATATCCTAGAATATAACTAAGCAGATAATCAAAAAGTACTGGCAAAGTCCCTTGAAGGATGGGAGAAAAAAATATGGGACTATAAAACTTTACCACTTGGGGAAACCCCTGATGCTGTGTCAAACATTAGAGACACCCAAATCAACAGGCCAAGCCCTTGATTTCAAGGCTTGCTCTTGTGAAGCTTATGTATACAGTAGAAAAGCTTAGCCTACCCACAGGTATGTCTAAGAGTTACTTCTGGATGACCTCTTTTTTTCTCAGCTGTGACCTCACTTTCTCTAAACCCAACTCTGCAAATGAATCTTTGCCCTCCCTCCTTTGTGGGACATGACATCCAAGGATTAAAGTTTCCCTGACAGTGTGGGAGATAACTCCCAGGGATGAGTCTGGCCCTGGCACCATGGGATAAACAATGCCATCCTGACCAAAAGGGTGAAAAGAAGTGTAAAAATGAAGGTATCAGTGGCTGAGAGAGTTCAAATAGTGTCAAGAGGCTAATCTGGAGGTCACTCTTATGTGAGCTTCACTTAGACATTGTTACCTATCATAACTGCCAACCCCCAACCAAATCATTCCAGCAATCCTAAAGAACACCTAGGGCAATATATAAAATTCTGCAAAGGGTCCATGCACTAAGGTAACTTTCCAGAAACCTGCAATCTCCAGATGGCTCCCTGGACAAGATAATTCCTGAAACCTAGAGTGGCCAGCATCTCCAGAACTTCACCTAGTGCCATCTCCCTACCCAATATTATTGACAGTCCCTTCCAACATGAAATTTTAGAATGGGCATAACCCAAATACCTCTAAAGAGTGGGATAGAAAGATCAAAGGGGGTGGTGAAGTTATATAGAGAAAGCAAGGTTTAAAAAATGAATATGATTGCAGAATCATTATAGTGATGTTTCTTTTAGTTTCCAGTATAGAGCAGCTAAAAATAAAAACCTAAAAGTGTGGAATTGTAACCCATTTCAAACCCTGAAATCTGTTCTTCAACTAATTGTTGCTGTGGGCTTTGGAATGTATTGTTTTTATGTATATATATTACTTTTCACAAAAAAAGAATAAAAAATTGATTGTGATGATAAAAAATATATATTTATTCCTTCTAGCCTCCAATGTTCTGGAACAGCTAAAAGGAAAATCTGAGATGATGGTATGGTAACCCATGACAAACTCTGGGATCTGTCCTGTAACTACTTGTTGAAGAGTGATTTGAAAACTAATTTTTCTTTCTTTTCTTTGGATATATGTAATAATATACAATAAAAAAAACAGGCAAAGGACTTAAATGGACATTTCTCCAAAGATATACAAAGGCCAATATGCACATGAAAATATCTTCAACATCATTAACAATTAGGGAAATACAAATCAAAACCACAAGGAGAGGGTGGGCCATGGTGGCTCAGTAGGCAGAGTTCTCACCTGCCATGCCGGAGAAGACCCAGGTATGATTCCTGGTGCCTGCCCATGCAAAACACACACACAAACACACACACACACACAAGGAGATATTACTTCATGCACATTAGAATGGTTATTATTAAAAAGCATGGAAAATAACAAAGTGCTGGTGAGAATGCAGACAAATAGGAACCTTAGTACATTATTGGTGGGATTGTAAAATGGTGTAGCCACTGTGAAAAAACAGTTTGGTGGTTCCTCAAAAGGTTAAACGCAGATCTACCATTTGATTCAGCAATCCCACTCCAAAGTATATGCATGCTCAAAAGAATTGAAAGTGGAGAATCAGGTATAAGTGTATCAGTGGCTGAGAGTTCAAATATTGTTGAAAGGCTAATCTAGAGGTCTTTTTGTAGATTAATATTTGTAGATTAATGTTTACAGCAGCATTATTCATAATAGCTGACAGGAAGAAACCCAAATGACCATCGGCAGATAAATGGATACCCAAAATGTAGTATTTATAAACAATGGAATACTACCCACCCTTAAAAAGTATGACATATGGATACATGTTACTACATGAATGAACCTTGAAGAGATCATGTTGAGTGAAATGTCAGACACAAAAGGGACAGATGTAATAATGGGTAGAATATGCAAATTCATAGAGGTGAAAAATAAAGTTCAGGTTATAAGGGGTGGGGAGTGGGAGGGAGAATGGAATGTTGATGTAACTTTTATAATGCAAAATATAATGGGTATAGGGATTCAGTTTGGATTGATGGGAATGTTTTGGTACTGGATTGTGGTGAGGGTACCACAACATTCTGAATGTGATTAATACCATTGAACAATATTTTAGAGAAAGGTTAAGATAGGGAAGTTTATATTATAGATATGTTTCCACAATTAAGAAAAAAGAGAGAAACTAAAGAGACAATGGCAATTAAATGTAAGCCATCATACTGGACTGGATCCAAAATGCAGGATATGACTCAGGAGGAGATTTTTGGAACATATATGAAAAACTGGAATATATATCAATATTAAATTTGTTGAATTTGATAGCTCTAGTTAAGGTGTTTACATATGTGAATATCCTTGTTCTTAGGAAATATACATGACAATATTAAGTGTTCAAGGAGCATGATGTACACAATGTACTCTCAAATATTTAGAAGGGAGGGAAACTATAGATAGATAGATAGATAGATAGATAGATAGATAGATAGATAGATAGATA
>PVIY010045327.1:0-19151 GCA_004026745.1 Myrmecophaga tridactyla | reverse complement strand
AATTGGCAACAGATGAGGTTCACGTACCGTTGGCTTATAGCCGCAGCAACAAGACTAGGCATGCTCACCTGGCCAAGTTGACAACTGAATCTAACTAACACAGTGTCCAGCTGTAATTAAGGATTTTTCTGTCTTTACTGCATGTAGAATTCTGGTTGACAGATTTTTTTTTCTTTAAGCACTTTGAAAATATTATTCCTTTTTACTATTATTACTATTTTACTAGTTTCTATTGTTTCTGATGAGCAGTCAGTGGTCTTGTTTTTTTCTTTTTTTTTTTGTCTCCTCAAACATAATGCTACCTTTTTTTCCCCTGGCTCCTTTTTTCTCTTTCTCTTTAGTTTCAGCAGTTTGACTGTTATGTCTAGGGTGTTTTTCTTTGTATTTGTCCTGATTTGAGTTCCGGGTGTCTTTGGATGACAGTGTTCATCAAATTTGGGACATACTCAGTCATTATTTATTCAAACATTTTTAAATTATCCGTGTTCCTTCGCTGTCTTTCTAGGACTCCAGTTTCCTATATGTTAGGCTTTATATTTCTTCCTTATGTCACATGGGCACTCTTCTATTTTATTCTTATTTCTTGTGCTCTACAAACTGGATAATATTTATTGATCCCTTTTCAAGCCCACTGTCAGTTTCTCCCTCTCAAGCCATCCAGGGAGTATTTTGCATTAGATATTGTACTTTTTGGTTCTAGAATATCTATTTTGTTCTTTTTTTTTATGTAGTGTACATTTCTCTCCTTGGACTCCCCATCCATGCACGCATTGCATCCACCTTTTTAACATATGCTTTATGGCTGTTTTAAAGCCCTAAGTTTAATTCCAACATCTGGGTCACCTCTGGATCTGCTTCTACAGATTACTTTTTCCTTTGATTGTAGTCACACTTTCCTTTGTATTCCTCGACTATCACCCTTTGCTTACGTACTGGACTTTATAAATGTGACAGTGTGGCCAGTTTGGAGTAGGTTGCGGTGCTAGAAATGTGATTGAATCTTGTTCTGTCAGATAATTAAAATTCTCAGGGTCTGGCTTTAAGCTCACGAGGATTGATCCATTTCCATTTGTCCTTAGTCTTGGTGTGCGGACATTTTTCTGTGTCTCGCTCACAAATCACGCTTTTTCTGTGGCTCAGCTGCACACCTCAGGCTTGGCTCTCTCTGGGCCAGAGTCCAGTGTGTCCCTGCACTGTGCGAACTCTGGCCGCTCCCTTTGTTTCTCACTTCATGACAGTCGCTCTCCACCGGACCCGTGAGCCTCCCCTTGTGCCTGTGCAGCCCATTCCCCGGCCAGGGAGCTGAGGGAAACATCCACGTGGACCCCTGGGCCCTGCCCAGCTCCGTAACTCCGTCCGCGGGGTGCACTGCCCTGACAGCTGCCACCGCTGCGGCCACACCCAGCTGCCACTGGCAGCTGCTTCCCTTAGGGGCCGCTGCCCGTTCTGCACTGAAAGTGGCAAAGGGCCCCAGGAATAAAGTTAAGGAGACTGAGTGCAGACTTGTTTCCCCCCTTGAAAGGATCACAGCCCTTTCCTGGGAGTTGCCCAGTGCCTGAAAGCACCGTTTCATGTGTTTTGTCCACTTTTATGGCTGTTTATGGAGGACGCCTGTTATTAGTCAGTGTTCTGCAGAGAAACAGAATCAAGAGGACACGTGCACATGTGTGCGTGTGTGCGCGGTGTGTGCGCACGTGTGCGTGTGTGTGTGCGTGCGTGTGTGCATGTGTGTGCCTTGTGTGCGCACGTGTGCATGTGTGTGTGCGTGCATGTGTGCGTGGGTGGGTGTGTGTGTCCATAAAGAGACTTATTTTAAGGAATTGGCCCAGACCGTTGTGCGGGGTGGTGAATCTGAAATCTGTGGGGCAGGCTGACAGCCTGGAAATTCAAGGCGAGATCTGACGTTGCAGCCTTGAGTGAAAGCTCTAAGAGATTGCGACAACATGGAAACTCAGAAGGAGTTGATATTGTAGTCTTGAGGCAGAATTCCTTCTTCTCCAGGAAACCTCAGTTTTTTGCTGTTAAGGCTTCCAGCTGATGGGATGTGTACCAACCACTTTATCAAAGGTCATCAGAGGTAACTGACTGCAGATTTTAACTACCTCTAAAAAACATCTTCACCCACAAAACACATAGCCGAGTGTTTGACCAAATTGGACGCCACAGCATACTAACTTAACACATAATATTAGTCATTTCAGAGAGGGTCTGATAACAGTTATTCCATGAGGAGTCCCCATTATATATTTTGAAAGTGATTTAAGTGGTTTTCTAGAGAAATAAAAAATAAATACAGAATACTGCACACCAGAGCCACAAGTCTAGACGTGAAACTCATCTGCTCCGGTGTTTGTGGTTCGGAGCTGTCACCTGGGCATAGGATCATCCATCATCTCTCGTTCCAAGATGAATTTTCCATTAGGATGTGTGTGTATGTAGGTATTCATGTATGTGAAAGTTACCAAAGTAACTAAATTATATGATAAATCAGGCAATAGTTAAAAATATAGTGAAGGAGGTAAACTGAGATGATGAGAACTTCCTCCTGCCATCATTTTATATGTTTGTACTCAGTCTTCTCTCTGCAGCATGGACATATTGCACAAAGAAAAATTTTTATATATTTTTAAGGGAAAAAATATGTCTTCTTTGCCTCAAATATGGTACCTTTGTGAAAACACTTTGTAAATTGTAAACAACTATACAAAACAAAAGTATGTCATGCCATCTCATTTTATTACCTCATCCCAACTCCTACCCGATGCCATTTGCATGAGAACTTACGATTCCAGTACACAGTTGTGTTAGCTGTCAACTTCTGTTATAACAAGCCTTCCCAAAACACAATGGCTCAAAATGACAAATATTTATAATCTCGCTGTTTCTACGGGACAGGAAATTGAAAGCCACTTGACCCAATGTTTCTGATCCGGAGTATCTGAAGCAGCTGCAGTGAAGATGTCACCAGTGCCGTGTCATCTGAGGGCTGTAGGCGCTCAGAAGGGCCACTTCCAGGATGGACCCCCACGTGGTTCTGTGGGGGGAGGCCTCAGCTCCTCACCACACTGACCTCTCCGCAGCGCTGCCCAAGGGTTCTCCTGACCTGGCCCCTGACTTCCCTCAGAGCAGAAGGTCCAAGAGAGCCAAGAGGAAGGCACAAGGCCATTTTCTGACCTCCTCTCAGGACAGCCATCTCCTCCTGCCACAGTAAGTCACCAGGAATAACTCACAGCATGCCCACATGCAATCAGGAGGGGAATTAGGCTCTGCCTGCTAAGGAGGCCTATCGAAGAACTTGTACACCTACATTTTAAAGCCACCACAGATTTACATTGTATTTATTTCAACCAAGCTATGTACTTTTCCCTGGATGAATGTGGATTTTAGACACAGGCAGTTGTCTAAAGCAGGCCCTTCCCTGTGGTTTCCTAAGCCGTGAGCTTAGGGCACCTCACGGAGTGTCTGTGATATTCGTGGACTATTTTAACAGTTACCCATCCTTGACTAGTTTGCTCCTTCATTCTTTTCCCTAAGCAGGCATTTTCTGACTTTCTTTTAGGGAACATTTATGCATTTATCTTGGTGTGGGGAAAGTAAGAATATTTTAATATAAAGTACTTTCTATATAGAGGCCAGGAATAAATGATTTGCCTTTTAAGCTGAAAATTCAAAAAAAAAATTAGCTATTTGGCACTTAGCCATGCAATGCTCCCTCTTCAAAATCATAAATCCTTCTCTTTAGAGGCACAGAAGCTGTTTCTCTTCTTGGTAATTAGAAAATAAAGGCAATCAAGTTGAAGTTACTACATAAATGTACTGCAAGTTGTGGGAAGTTGAGAGGACAAAAGTACTTCTATCAAATTCCATTCACACTTAATATTTTTAAAAGTGCTTTGGAACTAAGGTGGATATGATAATTATTTGTCCTTGTTATTGTTCCATGCACCTTCCACTAATCACGAACATAAACTCTTCCTGCTGGAACGAAGAGTGATCCTGCATGATGACCGCTGAGCAGAGTGCATCCTGCCGCTGAGCAGAGGGCCCAGGTTTTCGTGCTGACAGAGGAATGTATTTACATTTGCTTAGCTCCCTTTTACTACAGCCAAACAATCCCTTCTTGCTTCAGAGTCTTGTTCTCAGAGATTTCTGGCCAGAGCCTTTGGTCTTCTATCAGGGATTCGAATAAGCAGAAAATAAAGAAGGTCCTTATGCTTTTCCTCTGATTCTCTCCCTGGGCAGGTGCTAAGGGTGGGGGAGTCGCCTGGGAGGCCACCACCCAGCCCCTGCTGTGCTCAGCCGCTTCCCAACCTCAGGTCTAGTCCCTTCGCGTCAGGAGAAAAAAGATATCAAATGTCCCAATCTTTTAAAAATTTTCCCAGAAATGGAGGATAATAAAGAAATAGAAATCTCAGACACATCAAAGTTCTGCTTCTCGGAAGTACCGAGGGCAAATGGAGGTTGAGTCTCGACACCCTTGGCTGTCCTGTTCCCATTTACAGCTGGGACCGCAGGCTGGGGGCTGCTCGCGGTGTGGTCGTGTCACCCGGTGGCGAGTAGGATCGCGGAGCGCGACCTTCGGGGCCTGGATCTCCTGTTTGCTCCGGTGCGCCCTCCTCCAGGACACCCTCCGGGGAGGGAAACTCCGGGTGGGGAGAAATGCTGCTGGCGAGAAAGAAAATGCCACCAAGTTCTGGACGCTGCTCCCGGTGGCCGCTCACACCAGCCGTCCCTGGGGACCAGCATGTCCCTGCCTCCGGGTGGCCCTGCCACCTGCCGTGCTCTGCCCATCTGGACCTTCCCAAGGGCCAGCTCTCCGGGCCACCTCGCCACTGCCTTCCCTGTCCCTGTCCCGGTGTCCCCCCCCCCACCTGGCATGTCCAGCTCCAACCCCCAGCGCACAAGCAGAGCACACGCCAGAGGAGCGCATTTATTTCCACGCATTTATTGATGGCCTTTCATAACCAAGTTATTAAGTCATCAGTAACTTAAGAGAAATAAATGAATGGATCCAGAAGTGGGCCAATAGATATTTAAGGTATACACTGGACATTTTATCTAGGATTGCAGAAAGATCATTGCTGGGTTACCAGTGGTATTTCCGCCATCAGAGAAAATGTGCTCCATGAATGTTTTATTCTAACTGGAGCACAGTTTATTTGTCTCTAGAGTAATGAAAGGAATAACATCTCCATCTCCCAAGTAAAATAAAGTTAAAAAAATAAAAGATTCTAGGAGTCAACATTTTCCCAAAATGCCACCGAATATGTATTGCTTCCATTGGCAGACAAAACTATCCCTGGAAAGTTTGCTAGAAGTAGAGTGTGGGCGCTTTAAGGAGAACTTGTGCGTACTGCAGGATTAACCTAGGAAATAAAAACTACTCGGGAGAAGAAACAGGGAAGGGAAGGCTGGGAGGATTTCTAAGACTGGGGAATCCTTGGAACCAGTTTGCAGAAGGCCAAAGAAATTCCTAGCCGTGACGTTACGTTTCTACAGGGACACTCTCAGAGCCCCCCGCAGCCCGCCCCGTGCAGGGGGCCTTGCATTTCATTACAGCCGCAGGGTCTGTGACTTCTCTGTCTCGGCCTGCGCTGGCACCCCCGTGTCCTGACCTGTCCCCCTTTTCAGACAACCCTCCACCCTGCTTTGTTCCCCACTCACCCCCAGGAGTCACATCCTAGAGACAGGCATCTCAGCTGCTAAGGGGCCACACGTGTGCTTGGAAAACTCTCTGTGCCTCCATTGCCTCCGTTTCCCCTAGTAAGTAGAACAGGACTAATAATAGAACAGACTGGAGCAAATTATTCTGAGAATTAAATGGGTTAATGTACAGAACACACTTCGCGTCTGGCACATCACGAAGGTTTAAGAAATGTTAGCTCTTATTCTGTTGAAATGAATACAAACTCAATATTTTCAAATGATTAATTAGAACTTTGATGGCCAGACAGTCCAATGACTGCAGCCAATTTTACAGACAAGGAAACTGCAGCCCCGCAGGGCCACTTGGCCTGTTCCAGAATTTCCTGCTTTTGAGAATTTAAAGACCGAGTTAGAAAATAACAGCACGAAGTCTCTGGGGTCCAGCAGTCCTGGGTTCTGCTCTGGCTTTGGGCCTTGGGCCCTTGTCTTCCCTTCCCGGCATGTCTCTGGGTCCTGATCTCTGAATCAGACGGCCTGAGCTGGTGACCGGCTGCCGTGCTCTCCGCTGCCTGGGAGCCAGGGAAGACTCAGTGACCAGAGAGGGTGTCACTCAGCCGCGTGCTGCGGGCTGGACCTAGCAGCCCGGGCTTCTGGCTGCAGGAGGAGCTCACAGCTGCACTCCCGGCCTGTCGTTTAACAAGCAGACAAAACAGTAATTGGATGACAGTCTTTGCACTTTCCTCAATTACAGTCACATCATCGGTAGATACGATCACCTATCAGAAATTACCTGTGCCTGTCGATGGGTAAAATCCCCCAGGTCCTTCTCATTCCCAAGGAAAAGAAGAAGAAAATCTCTGCTGTTTGTCCCAGAGCTTTTCTCAACTAGCTGAGTTCAGCGTGAGCGACCTTTTTCTCGCAGCTGAGTTCAGCGTGAGCGACTTTTTTCTCGCACCTGAACCCAACATACTGTGCCTGTTGGGGACACAGCAACACCGAAGCAACTTGCAAAGGTGGTGAAGGAAACACTGTGTACAGCAGGGATTGTGCAAATGTGGCACCTTTGCGAAAGATGCAGAGAAGGAAACTGCACCAAATACCCTGGTATCGTTCCTGGAGAAATATGATGAATAAATTCTAACTCTAGATAACAAGGATGGCACTCCAGCTTTACTGGAAAACAGAGTTCTGCAGAATTCTACATTCCATGAAAAGACGATTGGTGTCTCGCAGAGGGGAATTGGGAATGAAGAATGGGTTCCATGGATAAGTAAGTTTGAAAAACATTTCCCTCTTGAAGATTTATGACGCTCTCCAAATTTATAATTTACAGGGTCATTTATAAATCAAAGCGTCTGAAAAGGCCCGCATTGAAGAAAGCCTTTGAGCGTTGTTGACGCTTTCCTTCCCATCGCATCGTGTAGAACAGTCGCACCAGGGAACCCTTGGGAACGGGCAGAGGGTGTAAAAGTCAGAGAGCGTAGGACAATCAGTGATAGGTCTGCCGGCTTGGGTTTTAGTTTCATTGGGAATTAAATGTTTCAGCCATTTTAGACAAAGGATAAATTGCTTAATAAAAATGGACCATGCATTACTTTCTTGTACTCCCGTTTCATTTGTGAGGGACAGAACTGTAGCATCCACGGTACGTAAATGTTTCAAAGGACACAGTACACAGCCTTCTGTGTTCAACTAGTCATCATCAACCAAGAATGGAACTGGCTGGGAAAGGGCAAAAAGTCGATGCATATGGTATGGCACGGTAAGACAGGACAGGATGTACTATAATATAGAATGTGATAGAATAGAATAGAATGAAAGCAGGTCAGCCTGGGCTACCTGGGCGCCAGCCGTGCAGCCCGTGGCTCCCCGTCGCCTCCGCGTGTCGTCGCGCTCAGTGAAGGATGTCTGCTCGCTCACCGGACCGCGGACCCGCACTGCGGTTGGGGAAATGCACGGGAGACGCAGGCCCAAGCAAAGCAGCGAGTCCGCACTACGATATAAATGCTCTCCGTGCTAGGAACAATGACAACTGAGCGAAGCTGGGAATTCTCTTCTCTTAACATGCAAAACGGGATACACAAAAGGAGTTTAAAATGTGCTGAATAGCCTCCTTATCAGACTGCAGTGTTCAACATCATTTGTCCCCAGGATTCACAAAATATTTCACCTTTTTTTCTTTTTTCCTCATTTTCCTCTTCTGTGCCCACATAAACACTCAGCGAATACTTTCTCTTTTTCCTTAATTCCTTTTCTCCTTCCCCCCATCTGTGGCCCTCGTGGGACGGGAGGGGTTGGGGTGGGGTTGGGGGACAGGCGCATGCAATTATTCTAAGCAGGAAGATATCAAAAACTAACATAGCTTCTGGCAGTGATCTACCAAAAGGAAAACGAGTGACTATTAGAGTAACGATTATTAGGCTGCTCTCATCCCTCTAGTCCTGGCCCTTTGGTAAGCCGTAAATAAATGTCATCATAATTTGACAGACATAAACTGCAAAATTCCCTCTGCAGCAATTGGACAGAAATATCATTTTTTATTGATGTCAAAAATTGGCTTTTCTTAGCTGTTTAATAAAATTGGGATCATTAAGAAAAGTAAATGTTGAATTATACCACAAGAGTCTCTTCCCCCCAGTAAGATCTCAGAGTCAGTTTGCCTGACAACTGCTTCGCTCTTTGGATGAAAATGCCCACGCCTCGAAAGTTTTTTCAGATGTAGTTCAATTTTATTTGATTTGACACGTATTTCAATATCAAAATGTGTTCTATTATTTATCCAGTGGCTTCTTCTGTTGTTCTCTGCAGGAAGCAAATAACGTGGATAAAAGCACAACAAAAACCGAGAGTGCATGGCTCTTCAGGGTGTGGTACGGCTTTGACCATAAGTATCCTTTGATTGTGATGATCTCACGGCTGCGCGTGCAAGGCCTGGGTCACTAGCGCCTGCACACCTGCTCTTCAGGAAACACACCCAGGTAAAGCAATTCATAGCCATGCTTGAAAAATGGTTTCAGAAAATTAAAAATGGTGTAGTCCATACTTAGGTGAGAACTCTCTCGGGATCAAAGGGTGTTTTGTGTTTTTAGGGCAGTCTACTCTCTTCCAATGCCAGATGGCAAATCCATGTAGTCCTGAAGAACTGAGCTATTACGCGGCCTTCCCTTGGTGAAGACTGTCCTTTTCCGGTCGAGTTGGCACAGTAGCCTTGGCAGTCTTTGTGACCCAGACAGAGCTCCTACCTTCTCTCTCGGGGACACCTTTGTGTGCTTTTGTCTCATCCTGGGGAAGAACGAAGAGGAGAATGGGTCGGAGCCATCCTTTCATAAAGCAGCACTACTCTGTTCTCTAGGCAGATTTGAGTGAGCTTTTTCCCAGCGAAGGGCAATTTTTAAATCCTGGTGATCATTGTAAACAGGGCGGCTCAGACCCATCTTGCATGTGATTCGAAGGGCTGAGAATCAGGCCTGGGGTTCTTTGCCATTGTGTGCTGCCGTAAGTGGTCCATTTCTAATCCCAAGCAAAAGGCACCGTGGAAGAAAGGAAAGGGCTGTGCTGAAAACAGAATGCATTGGGTCTCTGTAGCTAATCAGCCACCCATACCCTCTCCCTACAGGGAAAAAGTGCATCACTGGGTGATTTTAAGTGCCAAAGCAATGAATGACTAAGGCCACAACCGATCAGTGGGAGAACAGTATTAAGACAGGGAGAAAAAACTCAAAGTATCAGTGAAGAAGAGGAGGTAAAATGGAGAGCGGAGAGGAGGCAGGAGAGATACAGGGAATTCACAGGAGGACAGAAAAGAAAACAAGTTAGAAGAATGACCGTGGGGAACAGGAAGAAAAAATAAGAAAGAAGTAAAGAGAGCGGCCAATTGAATATTGCAGAGATAAGCAAAAGAAACCCATGTGAGAATTATGAAGCAATTCTGCAAAAATAGAGCACTCCAGAATTGCAAAATGTTGATAAGGAAGGTCCAGGTTTTCCAAGGTTTCAGTTTTGTTCTTCATGGCTCTCTTACCCATGGCCAGATAACTTGTCTCGCTCAACCTTGAGCTTTGATGGACAGCATAAGTTAAAAGCAGTGTGTCTTGGCCATTAATTGGAGGTTCTGGTATCTCATTAATTACCAGAAGCCTTCCTGGTCTCTCTAAAGTAAGCTTGTTCATAGGGCTAAGTCATCCATGTGACAGCTCCTGTGAAAACAGAGTTTGATGCTTCCATTGCTTACCAGTATCTGAAAACCACATTTATATGAAGTTTTAAAAATTGACTAAGGAGTAAACCTAAAGCCTGGTTGGTTGCAATGATCCGACCTGCAAGAAAACGGTATAGCAGAACAGAGGTAAAAGATGTACTTGTACAAACTCTGACAGTGTGCTGAAGAGGGCTCTCTAATGAAGAGAAGCGAAAAAAATTAAACTTGGAAAATGAAAGGGGAAGCTCACACTAGTTTTTAGCTTAGAGTCGTGACACTAAATTCAGGTGATGTCATAGTTTTCACCTCACTTTTCACCAGGGGTTTTTTACCTGTGATATGGACAGCCTCGCGAAAGGGAGAGCAGATTTACACTCTCAGTAATACCTCCTCGGTGGTAATGTGTCTTCCAGTGTGTTCGTTCTAGAAATTGCTGTGCTGTCCTCACTGCAGACACGTTTTCACTTAGACAATGGGGTTTTGTTTCATAGTCGTGCTCTGAATTTATGCCCACAGGGCAGCAAGACTACCAGGTTGACGGGCGACCTCTTGATAAATCTGATTTTTAGAGACGAATTGTCCCCTTGGCATTTATGGTCATACACTGTCCAGAGCCCAGGTGGTGTGTGCCCACACAGGGAGGACCCCTAGCCTGGGTCAGGGTGCCTGACCTGGACCAAGAAAACATTGCCATAAGACGGAAAGAAATTGATCACATAGTTTGGAGCTGCTCAACTTTCATCTCAGTAGAATTTCATCATGCACATGAGGCATCGTAAAATATTTAAATGCGCTCTGTCATTGACAACTCTGTCTCCATGATGTCCCTTACTCTAGATGGACAGTGCTGTGTCTTGATGTGTTCATAAAGTCTCCCCTGAAGCAGCGAGTAATCATGACTCCTTGTGTCAGGTAGTGCAGGGCTCACATCTCAGACAGCTCCGGAAATCTCTGGGCTCCTGGCTGGTCACCCAAGAACACCACCACCGAGGGATCTGGAGGTGTGTCTTCAGCTTTTCAGGGGCCCAGAGTTGGCAGAGCCAAAGCCTCCAGGACGGTTCAGCCTCACAGACGTGGGCTCACCCCAGCCACGGTCAGGGGAGGCAGAGGTTTAGATCAGGCCCGGCATTCCCAAACCAGCACCTTCCTTTCCCAGAGGTGCGAAGACACAAGAGTGCCCCGACGCCTGGGCTCCCTCTGGCCTCGTCTCCTTCCTGGACGTCTCCTCCGCCCAGGGCCCTGCAGACCATGCCCTCTGCCTGCACGTCCCTCACCGGCCACCAGCCTCCCTTCCTGCTCTGAGGTTAGATTAGATTAGATTCCTTGTGGGCCCCAAACACGGCCTCACTCCTTCCCAGAGTTACCCCTTGGATATCACATGAGACCACCTGACGCGCTCTGAGTTTTAACTGTTTGTGTCGAGAGGCTGGGGGGCCCGGCTGTGCTCCCCTCAGTGGTGTGAGCTCAGGGCACAGAGTGGGGCCTGGGCAGCGAGCCGCCGGTGGGCCTCTGTTGAATAGATGGGTGAATCAAGCAATCGAAGTTCCTCTGTCCAGTGTGCATTTGCTGCAGATGTGGGTGGAGCGGGAAATCCTGTCAGCAGTCAGAAGGCAGCTAAGTGGCTCTGACAGCAGGACAGGGCAGAGCGGGTGAACGCGAGGGTGCTCTCACCCAGCTGCCCCTGGCACCCCAGGGACCCCCAGGCAGACGCCTGCCCCCAGCCTCGGCGCTCGCTGCCCGCTCCCCGCAGGCGTGGACCCTGTGGCCTCCGAGGTCGGCCTTCCCCAGGCCACTCTGCTCTTCATCGGGTTTATTCACGTGACCCCCGCGGCGCACCCAGCCAGCTCGGCTCGCAGCTCTTCCTCCACCCGCCTGACTTTGAATACATCTCTCTCCAATCGTGTGTTGATCTTATTAGTTCCAAACTCAAACCTTTAGATCATCTGTCTCTCTCACAAACAACCTCTTAGAACAAGGAAGTTAGAAGCAGAAACTGATGCCCCTTGTTTGGATTTTAAGACATCAGGTCAAATGACTTGGGTACCATCACAAGGTTACAGCTCACTTGGGGACGCGTGTGGCCTTGTTCATAGGTAACTAATGAGCCTGCTGGACTGTTTGCTTCCTAGAGTTTCCTTCCATTCTGTCATGTATTATCTCTCTCCTTAAGCATGCGTGTATGTTAATCCTATAAATGGGAATGACACGGGATTAAAAAAGATCCTTTCCAAAATAAAAAGGGAAGCCTGAAATCATCTGTAGTACTTCCCGTAGGCCAGCATCAACTGAAAATATCATGCCATTGCCAGCATGTTACATAAGTGTAAGGAAAGCACAAAGATGACAATGGATTGGCAAGCTGACACGGGAGCAGAATTACCCGAAGCCACGTGGCTGAGGCTTCCTTCCCATCTGAGGGGCTCGCTGATGTTTTCTGGTTTGTATTCGCACCGACAAAACTCAAAGGCAGGATGCTGGGCTGCTGCGACTCGAGCGTTCTCCGTCTTGAAGAGTCAGGCAAGGAAAGTGGCAGGTGCCAGAGGCTCTCCTGTCCCACAGTGGGGACGCAGAACACTAGGGGCCAGGCCGGGACAGCAGTCACGGACCTCAGCTCATCCCACCTGCTCAGCACCAAGGATTTAAATGTAGTATTCTAGTCTCGGGAGGAAGGGAAGAAAAATTCCCCTCCTAAAGCTTGACAGAACTCATTATGTAACACTCAGTCACGCTTATTTTAAATCATGGATGTGATTACTGTGAGCAGAGATTTCCATTGTAAATGAGGGAACTGCATTGCAGCGTTCCCTGTTCTGGCCAGCGGAAGCAACCATGAATTATTTATTGGGCGAGTGCTGTGGCCTTGGGAGTGACTCAAGTTTGCTTTACGAGAAGCTCTCAAAGGAACAAGGATGTTGGCACCATGGCCCCTTCTTATAAATGAGGGAACCTGCGCCCAGAGTGGGAAGAAGGCCCGTCCCAGGATCCGGGTGGGCTTGGGGCTGGCACACGTCCACGAGGGCGGAGCCGAGTCCCCTGAGGATCTGCTGGTCCCAGGGAGGGCCCTCACCGGCGGGCCGCTTCACGACCCATGTGAAGTTGTTGTGAGTGTGCGTGCCTGCGGTTTGTAGTCTCAACACGGCAGATTGCCTGGGGGCTCATCAGAGGCTTCACAAGGCTGGGCTGGGGTGTAATTCTCGTCCAGTAGCAGGCGGGAGGGCAGCCTAAGGTGCAAGTGAGATGCCCCATGGCCAATGGCACTTTGTTGCATGCCTACTATGTGCGGGCAATATAGTTAATTACTGAGGGTCCAGCAGCTCACGAAGTAGGCATGGGGTCCCGCGTGAGGGCTTTATTTTTGTCCCCATGAAATGAGTCATGCGCCAGTGTCCCCTTACATCACTGGCCTCCCCAGAGTTCATGGGGGGAGACTTCCGCGTGGCCCTCCGCCACCACCCATCTGTCCCAATCAAGTGGGGAGGGATGCCCCGCCCCTGTGAGGGGGGTGTTACCCACGCCACGGTTTCGGAACACACCCGCACGTGACCCGAACAAACAGTTAACGACTACAGACAGTCACCTGTGTCGGAGCGCTCTGAGCAGACCCGAGCCGGCGCGGCCGTGCGGGCTCCTGGGCGGCGGCGGGGAAGGCGGGGCGGGCACTGAGGCCCAGGCTGTGCCCCCTGCCCGCCGGGTCCTTGTCTTCGCGGGTGCCGGGCGGAAAGACCCTGTCGATCAGGCAAGAGTTTTCACCCAAGGGAGTGAGAGTCAAAGTCACTCAGAGCAGGCACCCCTCTCTCCGTCCCCACGGCTTTGTGGTGGGAGCCACTGCAGGGGACCTCAGCCGCCCCTGGAAGTTTTGTGCAGGTCGTCACGTGGGTCTCCGTATAATGGGACTGGTAACTACTGACCTCTGCTTCGGCGAAATCCAACAGAAAAGCGGGTTAGAGAGTCCAGCAGCTTCCTGCTGGCAGTCACTCGTCCCCTCGCTTCTCCGAGCCAAAACCTGCTTCAAACAGCTAAGCCGGGCAGGAGCCTCTGGCCTGAATACACTGCAGTGTGGGGATCCTGGGTTTAAGGCACGCTCGTTCTCTCCTGTACAACTTCTCTAGTAATGGAAAAACTCCTCCAAGGCCCTGACAGGTGGCGGCGAGCTGGTTTTGTGAGGTGTTGCCTGAACATGATGGGTCCCCCGGTGAGCGTAAACAGCTGTGCGTCCCACGACAAAAACTGGGTTTTCTGCAGCGAGCCCGGGATTCTTTTGCTTTTGCCCCTGTAGAGACGCCAATAGCATTTCTATTAAATGAGAATGCTCTTGCATTTCATCTTCACTTGAAGCAAATACTTTGAAAATCTGGATTTATGCAAACAAAAAAATCACAATGCGATTCCTCCCCTCATAGAGTCACAAAATAAATTCCTTAACTCCAGTTCAAAAACCATCAATTGAACACTCTGTGCAGACTGCTGTCTTAGAAGCACCTTATTCATTTTCAGTCATTTGTTAAATGCTCCTTAAGAGTCGATAACGTCCAGCCACTGTCCTGGGCACCGAGGCAGGCCGTGAGCAGATTCTCACACAGCCTGGTCTCCAGTACAGTTCTGTTGTAAAATTTCTGACTTTCAAATGCCTTTTCATGAACTTACATATTTTATAAAGACACACTTGCACATTCCATTATTGGTTTTAATCAAATAGCTGTCTGGTTCCTTGGTCAGGATATATGGATTTGCTATTGCAGCTCCATCAACTTACATGTTGTGTAATTTTAGGGAAGTTATTTAGCCTCTCTGTGCTCAGTCTCTCAACTGCAAAATGGGGGCAATAGAACCTCATAGATTTGTTTTGAGGATGACATGAATTAATTTAAAGCACTTAGAACAATAAGTATTGTTTTTATTCAATAAATATTAGTTTTATTATCACTACCTGTTGGTCTCTTAAATAGAAGCATCATGTAATACATTTAGTAGCCTCATTCATAGCCATTTATTATCTCTAAGTGACCAACATTTCCATTATTTTACACATTTGTAATAATTTTAGTTGCAGCAGCCATATTCTATTACCATAACAAAGTCTTAATAAATGGAAGGTTTATTAGGCTATAAATCATATGGAATTCGTGTTTGATCTTGAGTAAGCTGGTGTCTCTGGGTGTTAGGCAGTTCTTTGTTTGTCCCTGGTCTGCACATGCGGTTGATTGATTATGATTTTTTTAAGTTATAGTCCCCCATCCCATGGTTATTTTCCTGGAAATTACACCACAGACAGCAGTTTTGACTTGATAGAGAAGTGCAGCAATTTTTTTGTTCCACAATGGAAGCGCTGCAAGCCTTTAATGAAAATTATTCCTCCTGTGTCTTCCCATGATAAAGGAAATCTTTCCATTGCACCTTTCCGGTGAAGCCACAGTGTTTTGTCATTAGCAGTGTGGTGTTATATTTGAAGATTTCTAGGTTGGTATTGAATCATTTTATTTTAAAAAGGAGAAGGAAAAAGACAGTAAGACGTATTATCTTCCTGTTGCCAGTATTGAATTTCATTTTGACATTGCTTCTCCATGGGAAAAAGTTTTTTGGTTAAGTTTTCTTTAGTTGCGCCTTGGCTACCCCTCCTCAGCTGTAGGTCTTCGCAGGCCTCCAGCACGGTCATGAGCCACCGGCCCAGTGCTGGCCTCCCACATCCTCAGCGGACACGGTGGACAGGCCCTGGCGCCGTCGTGGGCAGCTCCTCCACGCGCTCGTGCGTGAGGCCGCGGCACCCGGCGCTCGCGGAGGACGGCGGCCACGGCTCTGCGCTGGCGCGGGTCTGCTTCACAAGGCCGGCGGTGGCCGTGCATTCTGAGCACATGTCAGCCCAGCTCTAAATACGAGGGAGCAAAGGGATGAGTTCGCTGGTGGTTAACAGGGGGGAGAGCTTGTCAGAGAAATAGATGTGTTCTTCCAGTCATGTGGGGAGAGCCCACCGAGAAACTGGGGTTTCGTAAGTGAAAGTAAGTAATGAGAAGGAAGGAAGGGCGCTGGGAGCAGAGGGAGGCAGGTGGGGGCGGGTCCTCGTGCAGGCGTGGCGTGGACGGAGGACAGGGGACCTGGACAGGTGCCTGCGGGGTGCGCCAACCGCTGGAAGGAGAGAGAGGAGGCGTCTCCAGGGAACCGTGAGGAGCCCACAAAGCAAAGGTCGGGACGTGGCCTCCCGATGCCGAGCGCAATCCGAACTCTCTCCCTTGGCATTCATCCTACATTTTTGGTGGTGACTCAGACGATGCATCTGAGCTCACTGCGGTGTGTCCCAGCAGTCCCGTGCATCCGTGTGACGGGCACAGCAGGACCTACAGGCTGACTGTTCCAGAACTGGGTCGAGTTACATTTCCTCCCCCAGAAAAAAAGAAAAAAAGCGCTCGATGAAAAATATTCTCCAATCTCTTTAAGTGGGTTTAGTTTTAATATTTCTTCCCTAGACAACACCTAAGTGTGCCTTTTAGCTTCAAAGCTATGGAGGCGAGCAGGAAGCGGAGGCTGCCCAGGGACACCAGCCCCTATGGAGGCTGCGAGCCCACCGCCACCCCAGACCCTCCTGAAGCCCAGAGCGCCGGGAGGCCAGGGGGTAAGGGGCCAGACAGCCAGAGTGGAGCCTGGGGAAGCCACAAAGATGTAACCTTGGGTGAGAAGAGAGGGCGAGTGTGCAAGGAGCAGAGCCTGGGGGTGGGGGCTTGGGGTGGGGGGCCTGGGGTGGAGGCCTAGGATGGAGGGTCTGGGGTCCACGCAAACAGCACAAAGGCACAAATTGGGCACAGGGGCGGGTAGGAAAACGGCCTAAGTTTGAGTGACTGTCGCGCTGGGCGGGGCGCGGAGCTGGGCGGGGCGCGGAGCTGGGCGGGGCACGGAGCTGAGCCGGGCGCGGAGCTGGGCGGGGCAGCGTGGGCAGGCCCGGGTGCGCAGTCGGGCGGCCGCTGGCCTCGGCCTGCGCAGGTGGCAGCCCGGCGCTGTGAGCGCAGAGCCGCACGTGTCACTCACTGTCATGGGGATGGCGTGTGGCTGGGGAAGGTGGACAGGCGTGCCACGGAGACAATGAACTGAAACAGCCCTGCGCAGTCGCTTTGGAAAGTACCCACGAGTTTTCTACAGTGAAAAACAAAATGAGGACCAAGAAGGTTCTCCTTCTAATTTGAAAGGTATTTTGGAACACTCAGTATGTGGTCCAAAATGTAAATGTGTTAAAATAGAAATGTATCATTCCATTGAGATTGAGCCTTAAATTTCCACTAAAAAAAGTTTCCTTTGGGGTCACTGCCAGGGTGGGCCCGGATTACTGAGGCCAAGTAGGTCTCTCCACTCCGCTCCCGGCACCTCCCGACTCATGGTCAGGAAAATGAGAATTTCTGGCAGAGGTTTTAATTAATCTAACAGGAAATGTTTGAATTAAATTCAACTTCAATTAGATTAAGCATCAGAAAAAAAAATTCAGCTTCAAAGAAAAATCTGCACTTTCTTCGAGGACGAACGGGCGCGTTCCTGGACCGCGCAGCCTCCCGGGGCCCTGAGCAGTGGTGCCTGGGGAGAAGCCCAGAGCTGACCTCTCCAAAGGAAACAGACACACCCTCAAGCCATTGCCTTCAGCATCCCTTGAAGCCATTTCCCTGGAATTCCCTGAAATCCCCCGATTTGTAGGTTTCACTGGCCTGTATCCTAGACGCGGCCAGACTGGTTTCCTGCCCCCACGGGCCTAGGTGCGCCCGCCCCTCACGCCAAATAGCTGGCACCAAAGAGCAGACACTTCGTCCCTTTCCTCCTTTCCCAGCCACCCCAACACCCCCTCCCTCACCTTCCCCCTGGCTCCGGACATGGGCATTGGGGGCCGGCCTCCGTCTCCCCTTCGCCTCTTCATGCGGACACGCGCTGCTCGGGGGTTCCCCGCGTGGTGGCCAGCAGTGGCCGGGGCGCTTCTCTCCCTTAGCCTCCGGGTGCTGAGGCAGAGGGGGCACCCAGGCACCCCAGCCAGAACCCCCAGCCCCAGCCCCGGCTTCCCCTGGGCAGCTGACCTGTGCCTAGTTCGACCAATTTTTTCCCCACTTGGTCTTTCCTTCTACACCTGGTGTGAAGTCCTGGGGGCTCCCCTGGACAGAAATGCCCAGGAGAGGAACATTATGGTAATTGGTTATTGTGCCAGCACTTCGCAAACGTCAAGTGCTTCATAAAGTTGAAATGACACTAAATCCAGTGGCAGCTTTACAGGCCTGGAGGTCCTCAGACTCGCTGTGCATGCATAAACAAGGAATGCTGCTACTTCTTTATTATTCTTAAATTCTAGCTGATTTCCTGCCACCCTCAAGCATCTGGAAAGCACAGGAGTCTCCTCTCGGTCCACAAACGCGCCTGCCCGACCTCTAGCTCCCCAAACCCACTCTTGCACACGCCCCGGCGTGGACTGGACGCTCCCTCCTTAGCCGTCGGCCTGGCAGGACCCCTGTCCTCACCCTTCCCGCCCTGACAAGCTGAGAGTCTCCAGCCTGAGGCCTTCCTGCCCTCTGCAAGGATGCTCGTGTTTCTCGGATGGCATCCCAAACACCGTGTCTTTCTAGTTCAGTCTCTTGCAAGTCTTTAAAAATATTGCCCTGGACATTTAAAAGAGACAGATACTGTTTAAAGCAGAGTCTCAAGCTGCGATCAGGACCCAGTGCTTCTCAAAATCAATTTAGTGGTTTTCTAACCAGCACGTTTTAATTAACTGAAGGCAGATGAGAGAAGATAGGAAGGAGCATCGCAGCTTCGGAAGTCGAGGCTGTTTTGTGACCAGTCCTGCCGTGTGCGGCGGGGGTGCTACCCACTGCACTTGTGATATAGACGCCGTGTCAGTGGGGGTCACCACCAAAAGGCGTTTTCACACCTGGATGTGTGCAGCCCTCAGATGCTTACCCTGGGGCCCTCCAGCCTCGCCCGCTGCCCACTCACGGGCAAGGCGAGCACCCCCGCCCGCACGCTCCGCACGGGACCCGGATTCTCAGAGGGAGGAGGCGGAGGCACTGGGTGTGAAAACCAGGGAGCACCCAACATGCTCACCGTGTGTGGGTGAGCGTCTTCTAGGTGGGGATGCGGGGACGTGCTCTCTGGGCTTGGGCCAAGCGAGGTTTGTCCCTCGGCACATTCAGGCTTGGCTGCTGGAGAGCAAGGGGCTGAAAAGGGAAGTTTAAGGAAATCTGTAACGATTCAGTGTTAGGTGGAGGTGCCTGGCCGTGGTTCATAGAGAATGAGCAGCCGGTGGATTTGTAGGGGCTGCAGTGACGCGGCGTCCTGTTTCAGAAAGACTGAG
>PVIY010045326.1:0-19154 GCA_004026745.1 Myrmecophaga tridactyla | reverse complement strand
TGGATTAACTGGCACAGAAACACATTTATTTAAAAACGAAAGCTCCATGAATCCTCTGTGCCATTGCCTTTTCCTCTCTTGCCCTGCCGTGCACCTGCCCCCCATTTAATACTTCCCCATCTTGTGCAATCCTGGCTGAGCCCCAGCTGACGAGAAGTCTCTGACTAGCTGCGCACCGCCTGCTAATTGGGCTCCTGTTCGCTCTTTTGCTCCTGGTGGTCTCGAGGTGCAGGAGGTGGGAATGGGGCCACTTGCAGCCTGTCCTTGGGGGCGGGCTCAGATGGGAATAGGAGAGGAGGCGGCCGGCTCTGAGGGAGCAGTGCTGGCATTGAGGAAGGAGCCAGCTGGCTTCAGAACCCGGATGAATCCGGTAAACCAGGCCGCAGGGCACGGGGCCGGGTGCGGCCTCTGCTGCCGGCGTGAGTGGCCATCTTACGGCAGGGAGCGGGCGCCTGAGGGTCCTCCACAAGGGACAGACCCATGCCAGGACAGGGAAGTCATCAGAACAATTCCGTGGAGGCACGAGGCCCCAATAAGCAAGTGGACAGTCCTCAGGGGAGCAAAAGTTCACTGCCTTGGCCAGCCACCGCGCAGGGCCGCATCGCCAATGAGACAGCACCCACAGCACCTTCAGGGTCTGGTGACCCCTGGCACCTCGCTGTGCCTGCAAGGCAGCACAAGGGCGACTGAGGGCTAGCCCTGGCTCCAAGGCGGCCGGCCAGAGTAGGGCAAGCACGGCCAAGCTGCAGCTGCCGAGGCCATGGACGCACACACTCTCTTCTGCCGTGACAGCGCTTGGAAGCCACTGCCGGGGTTTAGCCCCATGGCTGCGTGGGCAGGGACGTCCCCCGAGGGCCCACCTCCCGGACAGTGGGCCCCATCCCAGGGAGAGGCTGCGCGGCCCGGCCTGCGCCTTTCCTGCTGGCCACGGAGCTGTCTGGACAGGGGCCCCAGGCTTGAGGCCGTGACACAGCTGCTGTCCTGAGGCCCCTACCCTGGGGCTGGAAGGTGTCCGTCCATCTCCCAGGGAGCGCATCGTGCTTCTGCCCACATGCGCTGGACTCACTCTCTGTGCCCTGCGGGGTGGACACACTGATGTGTGGCCTGCCCTTGTGTGTACGTCCGCCAGCCCCCTGCACAAGACGGGCTCCCTGAGGCTTTCCCCTGGCACCCGGAAGAAGGGGTCCAAGGCCAGGCGCTGCCCCATGCTCAGCACCCACTCCCTCCCACCAGTTCCTGCCTCAGGAGCTTTGCTCCCTGAGCCCCACAGCCCCGCCCAGAGCCCCCACCCCTCTCGCCGTCCTGACTCCCTGCGTTGCCCTAGCACGTTGCTCTTGATTGTCTGGCATGACTTGTGGTCCAGTTGGTGTAGAGGTCACCCGGCTCAGTGGGACTTCGCCATCCAGACCACAGCTTCTGGGAGGCCCTCTCCCCACATTCTGCTCCCGAGGGCATGGTCGCACCCCACAGCCCACTCGCCTTCCAGGCCCAGCAGACTCCGCACCCAGAACCAGGGCTCTCTGGACAACCTGGGGCCGGACAGAACCGGGACCCCGGGAAAAGGAAAGGAAGGGCCTCCCTCACCTGCTGACTACTCGCTGAGCTCAGCAAAGGCTGTGAAGCCACTCAGGTGCACACATGTCACACACACGTGCATACGTGTACACACACACACAATACATATGTACACATACTCATGCAGATATACACACTGTATGTGCATGCACACTCACATATATGTACTCACGTGCATATGCACACATGTGCATGCTCACATATGTGCACACTCAATAGGCCCACTATTTATACACTCATATACATGACCACATGTACACTGGTGCATGTACACACTCACGTGTACACACACTTAAACACAGTCGTACACATACATACACACTATATACATAGGTACATGCGTACACATGCACACTTGCATGTTCACATATGTACACACATTCATGCACTTGTGACACTCACATACATGTGCACATTTAACACACTCATACGGGCACTATATACAAGTACACTCACACCCACACACTCATATGCACACATACACACTTTTAAACACTTACACACATACACACATGTGCACACACACCCCTTCTCACATTCACTCATATATGCACATGTGAGCACACTCACAGTACACACCTGCACACACACATATTCTTGCACATTTAAACACTCCCATATATGCACTTGCATGCACACACTTGCACCACTCACACACTGGTGCATGTACACACACATATACATTCACACATACGCACTCATACAATACACACTCACACACACACCCTCAGGGCTGTGGCTAGGGTGAGGCAAACTGTACGGGGTTCTCACTCTGCTGCCACGCCCACGTAGGGTCAGCACCCAGAATGGAGAACGGTCTCCTGTGGGTTGCACCCAGGTTCTGGGGTCCTCACGTGGTCCCAGTTTCACACCCACATGCACATATACTCACGCACATGCTGCACTCCTTCTGGCACATGCAAGCATGCCAGGGGGACACCTTTGCCAAGTGTTCACAGGTGCAGAGCTGCCCTGGGCCTGGCTGCTGAGCCGGCCCCCTGCAGGTGAACCCCAACAGAGCCCCACAGCTGCTTGGGAGCTCAGCAGACACGTGGGGAAAGCGGGGCTGAGCCCCTTGGGCTGCTCCACAATGTGAACTGTGGCTCAAGGCAGCAGGTCTCACCCCGTGGAACTCGGCATCTGCCCTGACCCTGTTCACATCTTCTGCAACATGCTGCTCTCCCTCTGCCTGGGCCCAGTGCCCGATGGTAGCTCCATCCCAGAGCACACAGGCTCCGGGCACTGAGAACTGGAGGGAGACGTGGACATGGATGGCAGGTTCTGGGTCCCACACCCCAGGCATGTTGAAGACCCTGCAGGACCCGCATTTCTGATTGTCACACCATTGTTGCATCATGCTGACAATTCACTCCTTTGATCAACAAGTATTGGCATACCTCGGGCAGTGCTTCCTGCAACGTGCGTCCTACACGGGAAAGCTGAGTAACAAGGGCTGCGAAAAAGGTCACATCCCCTCCATTGTGAGCGCCGCCCTGCAAGTGCCCCAGCGGTGCTGCCCGCATTTTCCTCGGCAGTTAGCATCCGGGGCAGCAGCGGGGGTTCGCTTCTCCTGGGGTGGTCTCGGCAGAACGGGGTGGCTCCTGGGTACCCAGGCCTGACACGTGGCCAACAGCTGGGCTGGACGCTGGGTCCGCAGTGGCCTGAAGCCACACCGTGGGGGGGCATCTGCACCTGTATCGGGGTGCCCTGGCTTCCAGTCTCCAGAGCTCACCCAGCATCATTCCTTTTCCTTCTCCTGAGAAACCCAGTGCCATCCAGGAACATGGTGCACACGTGTGGGTCAGCCCTGCTTCCTGGCAGAGCAAGCACACGCGGAGGAGTGCGGAGCTCTCCCACCACTTCATCCCTGGGCGTGCCCCCACCCTCATCATGCCGTGGGCAAACCGTCCCTCTGTCTTGTCCTCAGTTTCCCTGGGACACACCCCCCGAGATGTCCTCTGGAGAGCCTGGCACCCCTGAAGTTCTTATCGCAGCCACCCAGATAAATGGGGTGTCATGTGGGGTCCTCAGGGCCCCAGCCGTCTCCATGCTGAGCTGTTCTGGTCTGAGTGCACCGCAGTCACTGGACCACCCTCCTTGCCTTCCGGTCAATTTTTTCCTAAAAAAGTGCCCGGCCTGGCCCTTGGCTGCTTGCAGCCTTCTCAGCTGACTGCCATGGCCATGGTCAGCACTCGGACCCGCTGGCCCCAGGCCTTGGGCCCGCCCAGCCGTGCAGGTGTGCTCGAGCCCAGGCCACTTCAGAAGGCATTGCCACATCCTGTTCAGCTCCGGGACAGGGCTTGGGAGGCTGTGCTGCTGCTGGCACACTGAAGCTCCAGAGGGAGAGGAACGAAAACCAGACTTTCCACCGGAGTTTGGGAGAGAGGCGGCCCTGCCATCCAGGCAGCACGTGGGGAGGGCGGAGAGGTGGGCTGGGGCCGGGTTACTCACCCTGGGCAGCAGGCACTCAGCATGCAGACTTCGGGGCCTTGCCATCACGTGGCACACAGCGCCTGCTACCAGAGGAGTCAGTGATCTTACATTGACGTCTTACCTCTGACGAGGCAAAAATAAGAACGTGTTTGGATCACCCGATACTCAGCACCTCACAAAGAACCCTCACGGAGTGAGCATGCACAGAAGTGTGAGGCGAGGCCATGTATCGCTGCAATAGTGACCTCACTTGTACGTTGGAGTTTTGTGGGTGAAGCTTTGCCAGTGTGAAGGACGCTGATTCTTTCAGATGCTATTGCTATAATTACTCTTATTTTTAAAATACTGAATGACCACAGGGAACAGAGGAACAAGAATGAAGCCTTTTAGGGACACCAATGAGCCACTGAGGGCTGAGCTGACGCTGGGACACCTCCAGGCCCTGATGGCCTCTGACTGACCTGTGCTGAGACACTGGACGGCAAGGCTGGGGCAACAGTGGCCACTGAAAATGGCAAACATGGGCAGGCCTGGGCAATTCTGGCCCAACAGGCCACTGTCCAGGGGCTGCTGGATGCCACTGTCCTGGGGCTACTGGACGTTACTGTCCGAGGGCTGCTGGATGCCAGCTCGGCAGGTGGTCAGATCAGAGTATTTGTGAGGACCAGCAGCTATGAGATTCTGTGGACTGGCAATAAACTTACCTAAATGACATTTAACACATAGAAATATTTACTAGGTGCTTAATATACATTTGCTAAATGTCAGACTCATTCCTTCTTTCCTTTAGAGAACTATTTCTCATGAGTGGCCTCCAGCCCAGCATGTCTCTTAGCAAGACGGGCCTGGAACACGCACCTTCACCAGCTCCCCAGGTGACTGCTCTGTAGGTGAGCGCTGGAGAGCTGCTGGTGTGGGGCCAGAGCCCCGTGGAGGGCGCACACCAGCCGGGACTTCCCGTGTGGTGGGCTTCTTTGCAGGCAGTGCTCTGCCGCACGTGGGCAGCAGGTTCCCTCACGTCTGCGCCGAATGGGCTGTACTCAGACCATTTCCAAATACAAAGACCGTAATGTTCTCTATAAAACGAGGCTCAAACTATCAGCGTTGCCTTCTCATAGGGTTGTCAAACCCAGTATCAGATGCAACTTAATTGAACTGAATTAAATTTAATTCAGTTGCCTTGTCTTGCCTTACCTCAGAGCTCTTAAGAGAGCTGTATGAGTGGTAGGTGAGTTAATTGCCTACCTGTCCACCGGATCCGGGGCTGGGAAGTTCCTGGAGGAGGAGAGAGGGGCTGCGCAGTGCGAGGCCTGGAAGAGATGGTGGGCTGGCGAGGGCGTGCGGGCCAGAGTGGTCTGCACCTTTCTGGGGCTTTGCTCCCATAATGTCTTGACACTTTGATGGAAGGACCAAGAGGGGAAACCAGCGAGGGTAAAGAGAGGCAGGGGCACTTAGGAGGGCATGGTGCTGTGTTGGAAAACAGGTTTTGCCCCCAGCTGCCTGGCTTAGCCTTGTTTGGAAGAGTCACTTGGAGGTGAAGCCAGGAGGGCAGCAGGAGAGGCTGGGCAGGGGCCTCCCCCAGCCTGCTGTGCCCAGTCTGTGGGGTGTGGCCTGTCCTTTGGTCTGCTCAGCTCCCCTCCCCCAGCCTGTCCGGACCTCCAGAGTGACTGGGACTGCAGCAGTTCTGCTGGGGTGGACAAAGAGAAGAGAAGCGCACCCTTCCCTTCCTTAAACCAGAGCCTGCAGACTCCAGTGTGGACTGCAGCTTTTCACATGTGCAACCCCTTTGCCTCAGGGCAGGTCGGACGGGCCAGGTACACTCAGGTGCACAGACCACAGGTGCACAGACTGCAGGTGCACAGATCACAGGTGCACAGTCCACAGGTGCACAGACTGCAGGTGCACAGTCCACAGGTTCACAGACTGCAGGTGCACATAGGTGCACAGACCACAGGTGCATAGACTACAGGTGTGCAGACCAAGGTGCACAGACCACAGGTGCATAAACCACAGGTACATAGACCAAGGTGCACAGACCACAGGTGCACAGACCACAGGTGTGCAGACCACTTGTGCACACAGGTTCACATACCACAGGCGCATAAACCACAGGTACATAGACCAAGGTGCACAGACCACAGGTGCACAGACCACAGGTGTGCAGACCACAGGTGCACAGACCACTTGTGCACACAGGTTCACATACCACAGGTGCATAAACCACAGGTGCACAGACCACAGGCACACATAGGTGCACACAGGTGCGCAGACCACAGGTACACAGCTTGGCCACAGATGTTGTGTGGCGTGTTGGGCTGAAAAAATCAGTTCTTCATTTGTTCATACCTGTATCTCTCCCCAAAAGGGCAGGTCCCCTTCCAGGTCCCCACCCTAAGGGCCCAGACACACCCAGCCACACTCAGTCACACACCAGACACATACAAGCATGCACAGCCACAGGCACACACAGACACGTCACACACACAGTCACAACCAGACAGACATAGGCAGTCACAACCCCACACAGATTCACAGTCACACCCAGACACACCCAGGCACACACAGTCACACCCACACACTGCCTTTCTAACTATGCCTCCAATTCAAAGCACACCTTTTTTCGTGGCCTCAGAGCTGAGCTAGTCAACCCTCTGCTACCCTTCGGGCCCCCAGGGATGCCTCTGGACATCCACACCACTTTTATTTTCCTGACAAATGCAAAAGCACCAAATGCCAAAGTTAGAGCAGACCTGAACGGACACTACGCCAAATGTCTGGTGAAGCAGGAGTCTCTTGCTTGCCTCATGTGATTCCAGGAGACCCCTTCTGTGCTTAGCTTCACTCTCCCTCGCTCTTCTGCTCCTCAGTCACTCGGTTGTCCCAACTTCCACAGCTTCCTGCCTGTTCCCTTCCTCCCCGCCGCCCTCGGCCCCTTCCCTTCCTCACCTACCTTCTCTGGGTGAGTTTAAATCAGTGTCTGTACAAAACCCTCGTTCCTTACCTTGTACTCTCAGCTGTAGATTGTGATGTCTGTCGCTGGGGCGAGGTTGTGTATGATCCATCCGGACTCCATTTCACACATGCGCATGCACACACACATGAGTCACACACAGAGCTACAGTGCACAAGCACACACGAGTCACACACATGCACACACACCACCACAGGTTTCCAGAGCACTGTAGAAAGGATTGAAGGAGACAATGATGTGGACGGATGGAAACCCCTTTAGATTCTATGACTCGTCAGGGGTCTTGGTGTGCAAGGGCTTCAAGGGCGGACTCTGTGTCCTGTGCTCACACACACGCGCAGCCTGGGGTACTGTTAGACAGAGTGGGTGCTCACGGAACTGAGATCTAATGAGCTGGAAACTGCTTTAATATAGACCCAGTTTTTAAACACAGCCTAACTTCCCAGGGGCGCCTGCCCCAGGGGGCACGGAGGGCTCAGCACGTGGTTTGTGCTGCATGTGCTCAACAGGTGCTACCATCCACCAGCTTCACACGCACCCTCCCTCCCACAGCAGATGCAAGGACCCCTCTGCTGGGGCCCAGAGTGTGTGATGTTCATAGGAGAGACCAGGACAAAGGCTGCCAACCTCCAGGAAGCCTGGAGCACCACCAGCAGCCTCCGGCTGCAAGTCCATGTTTAATGAGTTAATTGCTGCTTTCACTAAGTATTTATTGACCATCTAATGAGTGGCATAAACTTTGAGAAATCACTGAAAGAGCTCCTGAAAGTACAGGTGCAGGAACACTTCCCAGAGAGGTTATGATTGAACTCATCTCTACTGGTTTGTTAAATGCTGCTAGAATGCAATATGCCAGAAATGGAACGACTTTTAAAAGGGGAACTTATTAAGTTACAAGTTCACAGTTCTAAGGCCATAAAAATGTCCAAACTAAGGCATCCAG
Source organism: Myrmecophaga tridactyla (assembly GCA_004026745.1). Classification (NCBI taxonomy): domain Eukaryota; kingdom Metazoa; phylum Chordata; class Mammalia; order Pilosa; family Myrmecophagidae; genus Myrmecophaga; species Myrmecophaga tridactyla. The sequence continues at coordinate 11,232 of PVIY010045326.1, read as the reverse complement.
AGAAAGATACCTTAACTCAAGAAAGGCTGATGGGTCTGGAACCCTCTGGCAGCTGGCAGCTGCTGGTCCTTTAGTTTCTCGTTTCAAACTGCTTCCCCTGGGGCATTTTCCTTCTGCATCTCCAAATGTCCCTATCCATGTCAGCTCTGAGCTCTCTCTAAAATGTTTCCCTTACATAGGCAGAGTCACATCTCCATCTAATCAAAAGGTCACACCCACTACTGAGTGTGTCACATCTCCATGGAAACAATGCAGTAAAAAAGATCCCATCCTAAAATATTAAGTCAGGATTAAAGAACATGGCTTTTCTGGGGTGCACTGGACCCAAACGGTTCTGAAAGCCTGCAGGGAAAACTCCACTGGATTTCAAAGTCTGAGAGTCATCCATCCTCAGAGCTTTAGGAAGTGGCTGTCTCAGCCTTCCCAAGGGCCTAGGCATGGGCGCTGCTCTCTACAAATGCTGGGGTACGGGCGGCAACCCTGGAATGTGGAGGGGACCACCTTTCTCTCGGTTTCACCCTCTCCAAGCATAGGGACAGCACCTGGGCTCTCTGCCGTCTTTGGGGCACATGCTCAACCTCTCCAGAACAATGGGGCAATCACCAGGCTCCCCCCAATCCCTGGTTTATGTGCTTCACTCTCGCTGAGGTCTGGGGCACCAAAACTTATCCTGAGCAAAGTAGAAAGCTGGCCCTCTGCCTTCTAAGCAAGCTCACTCTTTCTGTGGGGAAGAGTGGGTCCACTCTCTTTTCTACCCTCTTGGCCTGAGATTTCTTGACTCTAGGCCTTTGCTTCCATGGTTCTGCCTTTGAAGGCATTTTTCCTTCAGTCTGTCCCTTTTCTGTCTCTTTTAGTCCAGACTGACAGAGATTCCATTTAGACAGATCTCGCAAAAATTTCTATGTAGTGCTCAGGGATCAAAGCCATCAGGCAATAGGACTTCCCACACGTCCTTTCTAGGTAGCTCCATCTCCAGTCCTGGCTTTCTCAGAAATGATGGCTACTTCCATGTTTGGTTAAATCCTTGCATGGGGTGCTATTCTCTGGGGCCTCACTTTCTAGAAGACCAGAATTTTCCAGAACATTAATTTCTGGCTTCTTTGTATGCAAGAGTTCATATCTCAACTTATCCCTTTCCTCCTGCATTTCACTATAGGCAGCAAGGAACAACCAGGGTGCATTTAGTTTGGAAATTTCTTCAACTAATGATCCTGGGTCATCACCTTTAAATTCTAACTCCCATCCAACAGCAGTGCACATTTTTGCCAAATTCTCAGCCGCTTGAAAACAAGGATCACCTTCCTTCCAGTTTGCAGCAACACATTCCTCATTTCTGTTTAAGGCTTCATCAGAGGTATCTTTAGAGTGCACATTTCTACCAACAGTCTCTTCAAAGCCCTCTAGACCTTCTCTATCAAGCTACTCACAATTTTTCCAGAATCTTCCTCTTATCCATTTAAAAAGCTGTTCCGACATGTTTGGTATTTGCAAATAGCAGCACCTCACTCCTGGTATGAAAATCTGTATGAGTTTGTTATATGATGCTGGAGTGCAATTAGAACAGCTTTTAAAAAGGGAATTTATCAAGTTACAAGTTCACAGTGCTAAAGTTGTAAAAATGTCTGATCTAAGGCATTGAGGGAAAGACATCTTGACTTAAGAAAGGCCAGTGGGTGTCCAGAGCACCTGTGTCAGCTGGGAAGGCACATGGCTGGCAGCTCCTGGTCCTCGGGCTTCTCATTTCAAACAGCTTCCCCAGAGGCATTTTCTTTCTGCATCTCCAGATGTCTCTGTGTCAGCTCAGAGTTCTTTTCAAAATATTTCCCCTTTTAAAGGACTCCAGGAAATGAACCAAGACACATCTTAAACGGGCAGAGTCACATCTCCATCTAATCAAAAGGTCACACCCATTACTGGGTGTGTCACATCTCCATGGAAACAATGCAATCGAAAAGATCCCCCCCTATAATATTAAATCAGGATTAAAGAACGTGGCTTATCTGAGGTACTTAACAATTTCAAACTGGTGCATAGTCTGAGGTGGAAAGTTTCTGAATTCCCCAGAGTATTCCAGCGTGCATCCAGGGCTGGGTAGCACCGCTCCCCTCCCTGCCAGCAGGCTTATCATATCAGAAAGGCACTGCACCTGCTGTCAGAGCTAAGCATCCAGGGGGACCGTGGAGCACGTACTCAGAGATTAGATGCAGGGCAGTAGCAGAGGCCCCGCTTTCTAGGTGTCCGTGAAGGGAGCAGGGGGGCAAAGGTTCCTGACTCTTGGCACTGGGTGGGTTTTATTCTCAGGGGAACACCAAGGCCAGGGTGCAGGTTCGGATAAGCTTTCCTCAAAGTCACGCCCAACAGAAAGGGGCCTTCTCCTCTCCAGGACCCTCAGGGAGAGTTTGTCCTGCTCAGAGCGGAGGAGAAACAGGAGAAAGTGGCCCGGCTACAGCTTGGCCAACTGGTATCATTTATGGGATCTAAGGAAGCTTGCAGAGGCCTCTAGAAATCAGAAGCCCTTAGGAGGGCCCTAAAGGGCATTTGAGCCAGGGAACCCTTGGTTTGTGACCTTCAAGGCTCAAGGGAGCCCATGGGTGTCCCACCTGCTTCCGGCCTGCAGACATGGGCTCCTGAAGTTCCTAACAGGCTTCAGGAAAGGGCAGGGCCTCGCTTCTAGCAGTGCTTTTCTTGGGGAGCTTGTGAGTCTACTGACATTTGAGCTGCACCATCCCTGGAAATCCACCCACTGGGGCCCTTCCTGGGATGGAGGTGACAGGGTTAATTTAAGGGCTGGGGGAGGCAGAAAGAAGACTTGAAACCACCCGGTGAAGCCAACCACGTTAATAGAGAAAGAGAGAGGGGGGTAGACCATTAGGAAGACAAAGAGAAAATCATGCCTGAGCAATAGAAAGGGAAATCTAATATCAACTAGGGAAAAATAAATGGAGATTAGGGCAAACAAATTAGCTTTAATGGGTTCACTGCTAATCCAAGAATAACAGTCGAGCTGAGAATGCCTTTGAGGGGAAGATGGGATAAAGAACCCGGGCAGTCATGCAGGGAGGGGGTGGCCAGAGGCGCCCGAGGGAGGGATGAAGGGAGAAGGGGAAGCAGGGGAAGCTGGGGCTGGAGGGATGACAGAGACATGGCAGGGAATGGACTGCTGTCCTTGCAAGGTGAGGATGGAAACAGGGAGGTAAAAGCTAGAGGTGGAGGTACGAGCAAGCAAGGCAGCGGGAAGGAACTGAGGATAAAACCCAGGAGGAGGAAAGCCTGGAAGACGCGGGGGGGGGGGGGGTTGCGGAGGGTGCCCACAGAGAATGCAGAGAATAAGCCCACCTGGAAGAGGGAGCAAGCAGAAATCGAAGAATTGGGTTAATCCTCTGAGAGATAATCATAGAAGCAAACTTAGGCCCCAGACAAACTGGAAATCCGGAGAAGGTTGGAAGTGGCCCTTGGCATGTGCCTGTCTTTAGTGCACGAGGGGAAGACACAGTTGCTCACGCAGGCTGAGGAAGTCACTTTGTCAGGAGCAACCTGACAAGCGACCCATGCCCTGTCCCTCACTTCCCACCTGCAAAGGGGGGGCAGCGTGCTACCTGCTTCCAAGGGTTCTGAGAGTTCAGTGAGAAGGTGCCTCTCAAGTGCCCAGCTTGATTCAGCTGAGTAAATCCCGGGAAGCACTGGCTGGTGGGGACACCGGGAGTGGCTCCTCTTCTTCCCCCCACCCCTTCTCCTCTTCTTTTGGGTCCAGCATTGGTGAAATACCAGCTAAATTTGATTCTTGCCCAGACAGAGCCAAATCCAGAGGAAACCTCTGTATTTCTCTTTGTCTCCCTCTCTCTGCCCTACCCACCCTGATCTGCCCTGGGCTGCAGGCTGGGCTGACGGGAAGGACCCAAGTCCCCCTGGGGTTCTGAGGGCCTCTGCAGGACCGCGGGGGTGTGCCCAGACTTGCGAGTCTAGAAGATGGGGGCTAGGCTGGGTCCCCTAGCTGCTCGGGCCTCACATCCTGGGGCTTCACAGTTGCGCTAGAGCACAAGAGCCCCCCAGAAGGGCAGGCCCCCAGTGCATAACTGTCGATGGGGCTCTGGTGCAGGAGGGGGTTCCCTGCCCTTTTCTCATCTAGAGCTTTGGAGAAGCAGGAGCAGCGATGAGCCAGATGGGAGGAGAGCCAGATGGAGTGGAGCGCAGGGGCTCTGCCACTGGCCGGGAAATAAATTGACTAAATTGAATTGCAAAAAGAATCAGTCCTCCTTCTCTCCACCCTTCCCATAAAACTATAATCCAAGAAGGCAAGGATCCAGGTCTCTTGTCCCTCTTATACCCCTGGATCCTGGAGCAAGGGGTGGCATGGAAGTGGGGTGTACGGCGGTTGCAACACTGGCCAACATCAGTGAAGGGCTCACTGTGTAAGGTGCTACCCATGCCTCTTACAAGACACCAGGGAAGGAGAGTGGGGAGAGGCAAAGCCCACACGAGGTCACACGGTGGGAGGTGGGGCAGCATCCAGGCGTCTGTCTTACCAGCCTGCTCGCCTGCCGTCTACTCGTTGCTCTTTGCTGGATGAAAATCACCAACTACAGGAACCTTGCCCACTCACGAGGAGAAGGGCAGCAGTCAGAGTGGCCCACCGTCCAGACCTCTCAGGGAGCCGGGGTCTTGGAGACAGGGGTCTCGGAGGCAGGGGTCTCCTCCTTGCTGCAGCATCCTACGTTCCTGTAACCGGCAAGGGCGGGCAGTGCAGTCACCTGTGGAGCCCGCAGGCCTGCTCCCCTCTGCGCTCTCACCACTCCTGGCAGTGCAGGCCAGTAAACCTCGCAGCAGATTCCTGTTCCAGGGGCCTGATGGGCCCCAGAAGGGCCTAAGGAAGTAGGACGCTGGGACACGTGTGGTCATGCCTTGACCTCGGACACCGGTCCCTGCCAATGACAAATGGGAGTTGGGGTGTAAGGGACCGCGCTGCCCGGCTGCCCTGGCCCTACCCTCCTCCTGTCGGGGCCTGTGGCCTGATGTCGGGGGCAGAGTGCTGACCTCCCTGGATGCGGGTTTAATCTGTCCCAGCAGGGCTGAGGGCCCCTGGGGCCACATCTCTACAGCCAGCGCAAGGATGGAAAATTGTCTCAACTCATCGCGGTAAAATGGCCAAAGAATGGTCATCCCACAGGACAAAGGGCAGGAGAGGACCGCACCAGGCTTGCATATGCCAACCCGTGTGACAAAAAGCCACATGCAGTGTTGGCGCTGAGGGTTTGGCACAGCTGCTGAGAGGAAGACCCTCCGCTCCCTTGGAAGCTGGCCCTCCTTCTGCGTGTGGGGTCAGGCGCCCTTCCTCACACATTTTGTGCTTATGGTGATGTGTTTGTGGAAGACAGACAGAATTCTGTTTAAGGCTAGGGACGGATGGACTTTGCCAAGCTTGCTGCGGCTGCCTCCCTCCCTCCTTCCCTCCCCCCCTCCCTTTTCCTTTCCTCCATGAGCGCACTCACCCAACATTGCCAGGGTACCCGCTGCACACCAAGCATTACATTGGGCATCAGAGTTTCAGAGATGAGGTGCCATCTGCCCTCAGAGAGCGTGGAGTCCGTGGGACACAGCCAGCTGGAGACACTTACGCGGTGCTAGGTGCAGTGGTAGAGACTGTGCTTGTTTAAAATAAAGGACAGGAAAAGCCAGGGAAGACTCCCTGGAGGGGGCAGCCTCCTGGACAGCCCATCAGGAAAAGGTGGGGAAGGGTGCTCCCCGCATGAAGCAGGGCGAACCATGTGCCGTAGCAGGACCCCGAGCTCCAGGCCCCGCCAGGCAGGGAAGGGAGCCAGGCCAGTATGGCAGGCACCACTCACACATCCAGGGCTGCCCTTGGCTGTGGAGGAAATGGCCACGTGCCGGCCAGGCTCCTCCACCCTGGACTCTCACAGTCAGACGTGGCTCTGATGTGCTGTTCGGCAGCTGTGCAGCAGAGAGCTCACAGGGCAAGGTCGGACACCCCCCGCCACTCGGCTCCCACACGCCTTCCCTCAGACCACGCCACCCAGAGAGCTCGCCTGCAACCACCGCCTTGAACCAATTCCTTCTCTCGCCCCACGTCATCACTCTCTGTCGCCTGCAACCACCGCCTTGAACCAATTCCTTCTCTCGCCCCACGTCATCACTCTCTGTCGCCGTACCTCAGGGTCTGATTTCCTTAGCACGTCTCCCAAGCAGTGCCCACGTCTTCATTTCACACACGGACCTATCCTCAGACTGGCAGCTGCATGAGAGTGAGGATCAATTCTATGCAATCAATTCTAGTCTAATGCTTGACACATGGTGGGCGCATAACGAACATCACGTAGCCTTTGCTCTAGTGGGACAAGACAGACATCGTTCACACATTTGGGTGAATGCAAGAAAAGAAAGGGAAGCTAAGAGAACATCCAGAGCCCTCACCTACTCGGTAAGGCACAGCTGCCTGGAGGAAGTGGTGCCTGTGGTGGCCCACGAAGGAAGGTGGGAGTTCCCAAGTGAGAGAAGAGAGTCTCAGGCAGATGCAAGGGCCCCAAGGCAGGAGGAGGTGCTGTAAGCTCTGAGGAAGAACAGAAAGCCAAAGAGAGCGCAGCTCCAAGGGTGGTGGAAGGTGGCCTGAGAGGAAGAGGAAGGCACAGGCTCTGGGCTCGGATATTGGCGTTGATACCAACCAGGACGACAGCAGAGGAAGCGCCTTTGTCACTACAGGGAGAGACCCAATAAGACGCTGAATGTAAAGCTGGGAGGGAAGATGTGAGGGGGAGAGACCCGGACCCCAGAGATGCTGTGCCGGTTTGAAAGTATTATGTACTTAATCCTGATACAATACAATAGGCTGGAAACTTTCAATGAGATTATCTCCATGGAGGAGTAACACACCCAACTGTGGGTGTGACCTTTTGACTAGATGGAGATGTATCCCCACCCATTCCAGGTGGGTCTTGATTAGTTTCCTGGAATCCTTTAAAAGAGGAAACATTTTGGAGAGAGCCAGCAATGGCAGAGCCAACAGAAACCTCAGAGCTGGCCGAGAGAACAGAGACATGGATGCTTGGAGACGCTTGGAGCCCAGCAGATGTTGCCATGAGATGTAAAGAAAGCCAGAACCTGGAGAGAGCCAAGGGAAGCTGAGAGATGAAACCCTCAGAGGAACAGAGGCTGAAAGCAACGGAGCCCAGGAACAAGGGACCAGCAGATGCCAGCCACATGCCTTCCCAGCTGACAGAGGGGTTCCTGACCTATCGGCCCTCCTTGAATTAAGGTATTATTCCCTGGGTGCCTTAGTTTGGACATTTTTATAGGTTTAAACTGTAAACTTGTAGCTTATTAAATTCCCCTGTTTAGAAGCCATTCTGTTTCAGGTATATCGCATTCTGGCAGCATTTGAGAAACTAATACACATGCTGTCCACATTTGGGCAGCAGATGAAAGCAGGAGAATGGCCAGACCCCCGCAGAAGGCAGTCCAGGCAGAGAGGAGCCTGGGCTTTGACAGGATTCTGAGCAGCTCCCACATATGACAGAGCCAGTGGGGAGAGAGAACCCTGCTAAAGAGAAATAAAAAGCGCAGCCCTAAGGAATAAGGAGCCAGGAGATGGCACAGAGAGGGGAAGGTGGGAGGAAAGTTTCGAGAGGGAGAGTATGGTGCACTCCACCTCCAGCCGGTGTGGCACGCCGAGTGTGAGGCTGAGAGCGCTGACCAGTGGGAGGGGAGAAGTGGGGTCTGAGCGCTGAAAGAATGCCATAGTCACAAGGAGAGTATTCATTATTGTTTTGCTTTTTGCTTTTTTTTTTTTTTTGCAGGTGGGAGGTAGGGAGGCAACATGGATTAATTTAATTGCAATTTAAACAATAATGAAGAAATGGGAGGTTAATCAGTTCCAGAACAGGTAGAAGGATGACGGACCAGTGAGAAATGAATGAAAATTTAAGCACCTCTTAAGCTACTGTGGTCATGCAGCAAGCTGGAGGTGAAATCGGACAGAAAATGCTGCTTTCCAGGTGGCAGCTCCTTTTGTCCTTAGTGTGACGGTGGAACATGTGCAGGTGACCCCCGAGGAGGAGAAGGTGGAATGAGAGCCTGGAGCATGGGGCGTCTGTGGCTTTGTGATGCTTTTCTTCAGGAGCAGTTTGAGGCAAAGACCCGGTCCTCTGTGTCAGAGCGTTGCCAAGCCAAAGAGAGCAGCGGAGGAGCAGGAGGGGTTTGCTGGCTGCGGGTGAGGGCCAGCTCAGGGTAGGAGGCCACAGGGGCTGGCGCTGGCCAGGCCCCACCTTCCTGGAAGGAGCCCTGACCGGCGCTCCAGAGCAGCCCCTCCACCTTCACACGCCTGTGGTCAAGGCAGAACCCCAGGGAGTCAGATGGAAATGTCCGCAGGGGTCATGGCCCCCGAGGCACCAGACAGGAAAGGAATGATGTGGAGCACGGAGTGCGTGGAGATGCCTGCGCTGGGAGCCCTGGGAGCCCTGGGAGCACTTGAAACAACCAAGCTCCTCACCCCTAACCCTAAGCTAGGTGGACTCAGCGCGTCCCCTGCCTCAGGGAACTCGCTGCCAGGTGGAGACGCACTCAAAGGGCTCTGGGGATGCAGGGAAGGAGCTCTGCCTCTTAAGGGTCTGGGGATTGGCACACGAAAGAAGGATTGGGGGCAATAAGCCTCTTCTCTTCTTCTATCAGAGCCTCGCAAGGGGTGACGAAATCACCAGAGGCCATCCCAGGATCTCCCCAAGTGGTCACGCTTTCTAAGAACACACCTCTGCTCCTCTGTCTTCCCCGAGGGCTTTGCAGACCTCCGCGCCCCCTTTCCGTGAGATGAGTGCTCTCCGGCCTGGGAAGGCTGAGCCCCTCTGTGAGCAGTGCACACCAGCCAGGCAGCCTTGTCTCCCCCCTGCCATGTCCCTCCCAGGAGCCCCCAGACCACGCAAAAGCCCGGGCCCTGCAGCCTCGACGCTCTTCCCCTTGGCACCCAGCCCAGTCCAGGGCTCCCACTCCCTCCCGGCCTCCAGCCTCGCGGCCACCCAGACCACAGCCACAGTCAGGGGTAGTCAGCGCAGTGGGCACCGGGCCCCCCCCCAGGGCAGGAAGGAAGGCACACCCACCTCTGGGCACCGGGTGGTGAGTCATCCAGGGGAGTCCACTCCCCCACACCGGACACAGGAAGGACAGCAGCCCCCGCACAGGAACTGAGTTCAAAACTTCACCCAGAGGGCATGTTCACCACAGCCAGGGGCCCTTCTACATCCCTCCTGCCAGTCACACAGCCACAGTTCATCTCTGAGACTCTGTGCCCCGATGATGCCCCAGGGAAACGCCATCTGCTGCCCTCCTGGGCATTCCCCCTGCAGCTTCCCTGCGCCACTGGGGGCTCGTCCAACACCTGGACCTCTTTCAAGAGAATTTTCCATTAAAATGTTGATGCCCACTTCATCAGACTGCAGCCCGGAGCGGTCTGAAGTTTTTGGAGGGCCAGGGGCCTTGTTTGGCACAGGGTTGCGTCCAGGTCTTTGTGCTCAGCTCATGGTGGTGTTGAGATGAAACAGACCCAGAACAGGAATTTAGAGCATGGAGGGCGCGAGGGGGCTTCCCAGAGCTTCCTTTATGAGTCTGTGGCTCTCCACGCTGGGGGTGCTGCCCTGGACATGCCGATCCAGCAGCCGGAGGCACCCAGCTCCCCAGGGGCTCCAGGGGACTCTCAAGCCTGAGAGCCCGTTCCCAGACCACCACTGGCCACGCCGTGCAGCCACGTGCGCCCTAAAATCGAGGGAGTCGGCGTCGCAGCTGCTCACCCCCACCTCCTCACAGCAGCTGCTTTAGTTGGGCTCCGTCCAGTGGGGGAAGCACTAAATAAAAAGCAAACACACATTTCTGAAGTGGTGAGAGGAAGACTGGCACAGGCAAGTGAGAGCTGGTCCGAGGCGCTGGAGGCCACACCCAGCAGCAACGGTGGGAGCCCACTTCCTCCACCGGAGATGCGCAGGCCCACGGGCTGCGTTCTAGGGTCCCCTGCCCCGAAAAACGGGAGACTTCCCGAATCCATGGCTGCCCCATTCGGTTTGCTTGGAAATGGGGTTCGGTTTATTACATCCCTTTGGCTGCCCTTCTAGGGGGAGAGACCTCTGGCTTCCGGACAGCCGTGCTGGCCCCAAGCTGCAGGCATCCATGGGCAGTGGACAGAGTCCAGGCAGGGCAGAGCAGCTGCGACAGGGGGTGGCTGGGGGGTGGCATGGTCTGCTGTCCCCACCCGGACCCAGGGGGCCGAGAGGCCGGTTCTCTCCCAGGTCTGTGTTCTCTCAGGGCTTCATTCTACTTATGTCCCTCCCACCCCGGCCGTGTCCCTCCCACCCCAGCTGTGTCCCCAGCCCCAGCCATGTCCTCCCCCGGGGTAGGTGCTGCTTTCTCTGTGCCGTTCACCTGCGAGCTCCGTGCGAGAGAGAAGAACCCTGGGCTTCAGGCCCCAGCCCTGCCATCACCAGAAAAGCACCACTGCTTCATGTCTGTGTGTCCATGTGACTTGGTTTAAAACCCAGTTCTCTGGTTCTAAAGGAGAAAGAAAAAGAGAAATTTGAAAAGCACTGGAAGCACCTATGAGGAATCCTAGCCGAGGGAAGAGAAGGAACCTCCCTGGGCCCCTCAGGGCAAAGGCGAGCTGCCCTGGGCGGGGGGTCAGCAGTGAGCCGGCAGCTCGGCCACCCGCCAGGGCCACGTGAGCGCCTCTGCAAACAGCCTCTTCAGGGGCCCTACCTGTTAGGGGGTGGCACTGCTGGTCAGGGAGAGGCCCTGCTGGTTAAGGAGAGGCCCTGCTGGTTGGGGGGCAGCACTGCTAGTTAGGGAGAGGCCAGGGCTGAGTCCAGCACCACTGGAGCCTTTGGGGAAGTTGGGCAGGGAGGGACGTAGCCAGCAAGGAGGCAGAGAAACAGAAAGCAAGGGCCTGTTGATGTCTAGATTTGGGACTTTTTGCCTCCAAATCTGTGAAATTCCTGTTTATAAGCCACCTTTATGAGTCTGTGGTACTTGTCATGACAGTCCTGGCAAACTAAGACACTGAGTCCTTGGAGACTCAGGACCGTCCACCCCCAAGCCCGCTGCCCACCCATGCCCGGCCCTCCCCCGACTGCTCCCCAGCCCATCCCCGCCCACCTCCCTGTGCCCACCACCCACCTGTGCCCATCCCCCTCTGTCCATCCCTCCTGCCGCTGGTCCCCCCAACCTTCCCTACCCGCCCCCGTGCCCACC